>WBMY01000678.1:63300-76464 GCA_013397315.1 Donacobius atricapilla | reverse complement strand
CCCACCAGGAGCGGCTCCGCTCCCCTTCCCGGCAGGATGAGGCGGGGTGAGTCGGTGCTGGGGATTTTCCTCACCTGCCGAGCTTTGGGAAGAGCCGGGATGGGAAGTGGGAGAGGAGGAATCCCACCGTGAGGGGGCTGTGCGGAGCCACTTGGTTCCTCCCAAGGATTTGTCGCTTCAGGATCAAGAAAAGCCGGGATAGCTCTGTTAAGTAGAGGGGCAGGCTGGGCTTCCCATCGCCCGGAGGCTCCGGGAAGGGAATTGGGCTGTTTCTCCATTGTTTGGATACTTCCCCCTCCTACAGATCCCGGGAAAAGCCCTTGTACGAGACGTCCTTTGTCCTGCCTTGGGAAGGGCAGCCCTCCTGGTGTCCCTGCCGCTGGAATTTCAGCTTTTGCAGAATTTGAGGCTGGCACTGGGGACAGCTGACCTCTCCCTTCCTTTTCTTGGCTTCTGGGACAGCTTTTGTTTTACTGCACCGTACCTCTGGCTCATCCCCCAGTTCCTCCCCTCCAAGGTTATCCCATGGAACAGCACCGGCTGCGGGAGCTGGAGATGGATCCCCCACCACCAGGATCACCAAAAACAGGGAATGGTTTTAATGAATGGCTTTTATCCCCTGCAGAGGAGCTTTGGGGTCAGACAGGCAGCAGCAGGAATCCAGCCAGGGCGGTTTTTCCAGTCTAAATCTTTGAGCCGGTCTCGGTGCCCTCCTGGAAACCCAACCCCGGCTCAGGCAGGAAATATCCACGTGTTCCAGGAGTGGGAACAGCTCCCGGCTCCGTGGCTGTGCCACGTGTTGCCTCCCCTCTGCTGCTCTGAGATCCCGGCCTTGGGAATGCCATGACTCGTATTCCATCCTGGATTTCGGGAATGAGCAGGTTCAGTGACTCGTATTCCATCCTGGATTTCGGGAATGAGCAGGTTCAGTGGCTCGTATTCCATCCTGGATTTCGGGAATGAGCAGGTTCAGTGGCTCGTATTCCATCCTGGATTTCAGGAATGAGCAGGTTCAGTGACTTGTAATCCATCCTGGATTTCGGGAATGAGCAGGTTCAGTGGCTCGTATTCCATCCTGGATTTCGGGAATGAGCAGGTTCAGTGACTCGTATTCCATCCTGGATTTCGGGAATGAGCAGGTTCAGCTTGAGTTTTGGGCTGCAACAGAGCCTAGCAGGAATCAGAGCATGGTTAAAACTGGGAAATGCCAATTTTTTGGCCACCAGGAGCAAACCCAGGGAGCAAACAAGGAGCAAACGAGCTGGAAAAGTGGCAGGGAGGGCTCGCCTGGCTCCAGCCCAGCCCTGCTCCCTTCCTGTGCCCACTGAGCTGCTGGGATAATGCCAGAAATCCCGGGGCCGCTCTGGCGTCGTCCCCGTGACCGTCACGTGCCCGGGAGGGTGACAGGGCTGGGATCCCGGCTGGATGGGCCAGGAGCCACCTCCTCCTCCTGGGACTGACCAGGGATGGCATCGCCGGGAGCCCGTCCCCAGGGATAAGCGGCCCCTCTGCTGACCCTTCTCCGTGTTTTTGGTGGATTTGCAGACAGCAGCCGGCTGCTGGGGGCACGGCGCCCAGGCTACGGGACGCTGCAGCCAGACATGGACCCGGCCCACATGGTAGGTCGGGTCTGCAGGGGCTCTCCGTGGGGATGGCACCGAATCCCGGGGCTTCCCACACCCCCGGGTGCTGCTTGTCCTGCCCTTTGGGTTTCCCTGCCTGGGCTTCGGTCAGGCTGGGATTTTGGGAATTTAGGGTTTAATGGTTGGGAATCAATCGTAGTTGATTTTATGACTGAGAAGCGGGGTGCAGGTGGTTCCCGGTGATTCCCAGTAATTCCCTCTCTCCAGGAGGTCACAGGTTACCAGCGCAGGACGTGGCGGGTGCTGCTGTGCCACGTGGGCTCCGTGCTGAGCGCGGGGCTGCTCCTGCTGCTCTTCCACTGGAAGCCGAGCCTGGAGGTGCAGGCCAAGTGCAAACCCTGCGCCCTGGGCCAGGCAGACTGGGTCATCATCAGGGTGAGTCCCAGGGGATCCCATCCCAGGCTGGGGTTCTGGGAGTCCGGGGTTGGATTCGGAGAGTCTGGGGTGGGATTCTGTGGATCCAGGGTTGGATTCTGTGGGTCTGGGGTTGGAATCTGTGGACTAGGAGTTGGATTCTGTGGATCCGGGGTTGGATTCTTGGGATCTGGGGTTGGATTGTGTAGATCTGGGGTTGGAATCTGTGGATCTGGGGTTGGATTCTGTGAACTGGGAGTTGGATTCTCTGCATCCAGGGTTGGATCCTCTGGATCTGGGGTTGGATTTTGTGGATCCAGGGTTGGAGTCTGTAGATCTGGGGTTGGATTTTGTGGATCCAAGGTTGGATTCTGAGGGTCTAGAGTTGGATTCTGAGGGTCTGGGGTTGGATTCTCTGGATCCAGGGTTGGATTTTCTGGATCTGGGGTTGGGTTCTGCCCTGAGTTCCCAACAGTACCCTGGGAATGTTCCCTCTCCTTGTCCCCATGCCCATGTCTGGCATCTCCTTTCCTCAAGCATCAGATTATTCCAGGAATTTATTATCATTATTATTATAATTCCTAGAATTGTCCCAGTCTAGGAATCATTATTATCCCTAAAATAAGTCTACCTTTTCCCCTTCCATCCTAGCCAGCCTGGCTTGGAATTTCTCCTCATGGTCCCCCAGCCTGAGCCACCATGTGGGATGGGTGGCCAGGGCCTTCCCAGGACTCGGGAAGGAGCTGGGAACACACCGGGCGCTCCCAGTTCCCCCTGCCAGCCCATCCCTGTGTTTCAGGACCGTTTTGGGCAGTGCTTCACCACCAAGGTGCTGACGGAGCCGCTGGGCGAGGCCAGGTGAGCCAGGCTCTGTCCCTGCGGGAGCCGCTCCTGGCTCTGGGGGAGCGTGGCAGGGCAGGGCTGAGCCCGGCTGAGCCCTGGCTCTGGGGCTGAGCCCTGGCTCTGGGGCTGTGGCCTTGCTCTGGGGCTGTGCCCGGCTGAGCCCTGGCTCTGGGGCTGTGCCCTGGCTCTGGGGCTGAGCCCTGGCTCTGGGGCTGAGCCCGGCTGTGCCCTGGCTCTGGGGCTGTGCCCTGGCTCTGGGGCTGAGCCCGGCTGTGCCCTGGCTCTGGGGCTGAGCCCTGGCTCTGGGGCTGAGCCCGGCTGTGCCCTGGCTCTGGGCAGCCCGGTTCCGAGCCCGGTTCCCCCCGCGCAGCCTGGAGCAGCCCCCCGGGGCACGGCAGGACCGCCGCAGCAGCAGCAGCAGCAGCAGTGTGGCCGTGGTGGTGCCAGATGAGGACGAGAGCCGCGACACTGTGCGGCTCCACGACAAGGACGAGGTGGCAGCAGGGACCTTCCCCACCTCCAGCCCCTCTCCCTGTCCCTGGACACCACACTCACACCTCCTTCTCCTGTCCCTGTCCGGCAGAAGAACACCCTGAGGTATTACCTGTTCCAGGGAATGCGCTACGTGTGGCTGGAGCGGCGGCAGGCCTTCTGCAGAGTCAGGTATTCCCAGATCCCGGCATTTCCCACTCCCTCAGCTCCCCCAGGATCTTCCTGGATTCATTCCCAGCTCCTCCAGGATCCTCCTGGATCCTGGCATTCCTGGCCCCCTCAGCTCCCTCAGGATCCTCCTGCCCCGGCAGCCACAGCATCACACGTCCCTTGGTGCCTTTCAGGGCTCCCTAAAAACAGGGGCCAGACAAAATTAGGGAATAAAGAGCACTTGTATTTATTTACTGAAGGGCCCTCAGGTACATTTAGGGCAGACGAAGCCCCCCAGGGGCTGCACCCAAAAATGGACCCTGGGTCACGGGTTTTCACACTTTTATAAGTTTGGTCCATTTGCATTTCGGGGTTAATCCTCCAATTAGAGCCTCAGGTAATGAAGTCATTTACCCCAAGTTTGCTCCCCCCACCTCACTCTTGTTTACATTTCTCAGGGCCTGAGACAGTGAGGTGTAGTAATGTATTTGTAGAATTTATTTCATTTATTAATTAAAATACGTGTAAGTAGATCTAACTACTTAAAATTTTTGTTATTAGAATTCTTAAAAATTTATTAAACTTTATTAAAAAACAAGATAAAATAAAAAGCTTAAAAAACCAACTATTAAAAATACAAAACTTTAATAAAGGAGGTGTAATGTAATAATGAACTTTAATTAAGTGTCTTAAAAGATACGTACTTGCCTTGTGGATAAGGCAAGCTAGCTAATAAAATTATAAGTAAACAAATAATTTAAAGTTTATAACTGTAGTTTAATGCAAACAATAAAGTAGCTTCTACTAAAATCATATTAGTTCTATCATTCAAAAATCCTAAACTCCCACAGTGAGGTGTCCTTGAGTCCCAGGCCTGGAGAGGAATTGTTGTGTCTGATCAAAATGGGTGAATAGCAGCTGACACTGCATATGGAGTTTAGAGTTATCCACTAAAGAACTGCAGGGTTACAAATGTATGAAAAATATAAAAGCTAAAATCCTAAGGCATCGGCCTCAGCGCTCCCAGGCCTTTGCAGCCATCCCTGGTGCCCTCGGGGTGCTCCCGGGAACCGGCCGGGGCGGTTTGGCAGAGCCGGACGCTCCCGGCTCTCGCACTGTGCCCCTTTTGTTGCCTTCCCTTGGCAGCCGAGGGCTGCGGAGAGGCCAAGGCTCGGGGCACTCTCCCCCTCCCAGAGGGGTGGGTTTGTCCCCGGGACTTGGCCGTGCTCTTTGTTCCGCCGTTCCCGCTGGCTGTGACTCGGTTTCCCTGTTTTTCTTTGCTCCCCAGCGTCCTGGACGAGGGCTGGACCTGCGCAGAGCTGCACCTGTGCCAGGCCGGGCTGGACCAGCAGGAGCACAGCGCCAGGTGGGGGCTGCCCCTCCCTGGGGAGCACGGGCAGGGCTGTTCCGGGGAGCAGGAAACCCCAGAGCCTCGGCTTTCCTTGCACTCAGACCCCAAACTGCCAGGCAGGATGGAATTCCTGGGATTTGGTTCCTCCGCATTGGCTCCTCCTCTTGGAGGTCTGGGCAGCACAAGGGACCCTTGGCTTGGAAATGCAGCTTTTCCCAAGGATAAAACTCCTTCCCTCTTTTCCCAAGGATGAAATTCCTTCCCTTTAGTTTCCCAAGGGTGAAATTCCTTCCCTTTCCCAAGGATAAAGCTCCTTCCATCTTTTCCCAGGGATATAACTCCTTCCCTCTCCTTGCCCAAAGATGAAATTCCTTCCCTCACCTTTCCCAAGGAGGAAATTACAGCCCTCTCTTTTCCCAAGGATAAAACTCTCCTTTCCCAAGGTTAAAATTCCCTCTCTGTCCTTCCCCCCCTTGCAGGAGGAAGATCTATGGTCCCAACCTCATCGAAGTGCCCGTCAAGTCCTACGCCAGGCTCCTGGTGGAGGAGGTGAGTTCCAGGCTGAGCTTCCCGAGTGGATTTTCCCTGGAGAGATCCCTCCCCTGCTCCCTGTCCAACTCTGGCAACTCTTCCCTGCCCTTGGGAAGGGAGGAGAGGATTCTGGGAGAGCACAGAGCCATGGAGGGGACCCTCCCTGACCCTCTGGGCTCAAACAGGAGCAGCCCCCAGGGGTTGTGGGGGTAGCTGAGCATCCTCAGGAGCAGCATCCATAGGGAAATCCGGAGGGGATGGAGGGTTGGGGGGATGCCAGCCCCAGGGAAGGGCCCAGGGAAGGCCTGGGTTGTCCTCTGCATCTGGGAGCCTGGAGAAATTCCTCGCACCTGGAAATCCCATACTGGACTGGGGAAAGTTTTTTATTCCTCTGTGGAGCCTGGAAATCCCATCCTGGGCTGGGAGAAGCTTTCCTCATTCCTAGGGAGCCTGGAAATCCCATAGTGGCCTGGGGGAAGCTCTCCCCGCCCCAAGGAGCCTGGAGCTCTTACATTGGGTTGGAGAAAGCTCTCTCCAGTTCCAGCAGCCTGGAAATCCCATACTGGGCTGGATGAAGCTTTTCCTCTTCTAGTGAGCCTGGAGATCCCATTCTGGGCTGTAGTAGGTTCTCCCACCCCAATGAGGTCTCCCAGTGAGCTCCCAGAAGTTCTCCTAGCTCCCAAACCTGGATTTTCTCCTCGCTGCAGGTGCTGAATCCCTTCTACATCTTCCAAGTGCTCAGCATGGTGCTGTGGGTGTGCGATGCCTATTACTACTACGCCGCCTGCATCTTCCTCATCTCCACCTTCTCGCTGGGGCTGTCCCTGCACGAGACGCGCAAGGTGGGTGGGAGCAGCTCCTTCGGGGTCACAGCCCCGTTCCGGGTGAGGACAGCCCCCCCAGCTCTCCTCGTCCTCCTAATCTTATAACCTGTGTAGATCACTTTCTGTTTTACTACTTGGGCCTTCTTCTTTGACAGCCGGTGCCCCTGTGTCTTGGTTTGGAAAAGACAGGTGTCTGCTTTGGAATGGAGAATGTAAACCCCCTCCCTCCAAATTACTATAATTTTGCAATTAGGGGGGCTTTCAGGCAAAGATATGGGAATAGGAATAACAGTTCTTTACCAGGAATATTAAAAATACAAATGTAAGTTGTAAAAAAAAATAAGCAAACAAACAAAAATCATAGAAACCATGACAGAGTCAGAATACGACCTGACACCCTGATGGTCAGGGTGTTGGAAGCAATCCAAATAAATCCTCCTGGAGTAACAGATGGGGTTCTGTTGGAGGAGAGATGGTCCTGTAGAAAGGGTCCAGTCTTCCTCTGGAATCTAGTGGAGACAGGCTGCCTTGGTGTTTCGGACTCCGTTTCTATCCAGGTGGGAATGCTGGGCTCCTCCCCTGGGCGGAGCCTCTCCCAATGGATGATGTAATGTTCTCAGCCATGCCGTGAGCCTCGATGGCCCATGAACAGCAGAGATCCCCTGGAGGGAGGATGGGTCCTGGAAGGGATAAAGAGCCCTGCCCCACCTGGGTTTAACAGAAGGTATTCCCTGGAATTATCAGGGATGGGTCCTGGAAGAGATAAAGAACACTGCCCCACCTGGGTTTAACAGAAGATATTCCCTGGAATTATCAGGGATGGGTCCTGGAAGGGATAAAGAGCGCTGCCCCACCTGGGTTTAACAGAAGATATTCCCTGGAATTGTCAGGGATGGGTCCTGGAAGAGATAAAGAACGCTGCCCCACCTGGTTTAACAGCTGCCCATTAACAGAAGGCACCCGCCCCCTCCCCCCGCAGAGTTACGAGGAATAGTTTATACAAGAAATAAAGGAAACAAAACCTCCCCAGCCGGTTTCAACAGATGGTAAATAGAATACGCATTTTTGGTTATATATTGCAACCCAAAACACCCTGGGGTCTCAAAAAGTTCAAGAGGCTTACTGTCCAGGCCACACATGCCTCCTTTTTTCTGGTGGCTATTAGGACGTCATCTACGNAGAAGGCACCCGCCCCCTCCCCCCGCAGAGTTACGAGGAATAGTTTATACAAGAAATAAAGGAAACAAAACCTCCCCAGCCGGTTTCAACAGATGGTAAATAGAATACGCATTTTTGGTTATATATTGCAACCCAAAACACCCTGGGGTCTCAAAAAGTTCAAGAGGCTTACTGTCCAGGCCACACATGCCTCCTTTTTTCTGGTGGCTATTAGGACGTCATCTACGTATTGTAGTAGTCTTCCTTCTTCTGGTGAGGCTTCCGAGGATTCCAGATCCTTTGCAAGTTGTTTTCTAAATAAAACAGGAGAGTTTTTAAATCCTTGCTGAGGTACCATCCATGTGAGCTGAGTTTTGCACTCACTTTTCAGGCTTTCCCATTCAAAGGCAAAGACGTTCTGATTGGTTTCATGGGTAGGAATGCAAAAGAAGGCATCTTTTAAATCTAGAATGGTAAACGGCGTTAACTCTGGTGTGAGGCACATGAGCTGTGGGAATTCCTGGCTTTCCTGCTCCAAGGTCAGGGCAAATAAAACTCAGGAGATGTAGAAGTCTCACTCTGATATTTATTATCCTTACCTGTTACAAACTCAGGAGATGTGGGCTCTCTCTAGCAAGTGGAGAAAGTGAGCTAAAATGGTGTCTCTTCAAGGCTATTTAAGTTCCAATTATCCAATAAACAGTTGACATCTATATTATTTATGCTTCTAATCCAATTATGATCACCCAAAACCCACAATGCAGACTTCTTTCACCCAGTTACTGAAAACCACCCAGATTCGTGAAGAAGGAAGAAGAAGGTGCAAAAAAACAATTAACCCACACCTGAAGTTCTCCATCTTGGCTCCCATATATCACCGTACACTAAAATCCCAAATCCTAAGTTTATAGGACTCCAACAGTTAGCAATGTGTGTGGGTTGGCTGCTATAGGATAGAGACCTTCAGTTACTTTATTTGCCACCTGTACTAGCCAATATGACCCATCTGGTTTTTGGACAGGTAGTATGGGGGTATTAAAATCAGATTGACATTCTTTTAGTAATTCTGACTGTAGAAATCTCTCTATTACTGGGTTAGTTATGTCTTCATCTTCCTTTTTCAAGGGGTACTTCTTAATCTTCACTGGTTGTTTTCTTTCCTTAAGCCTAATTTGTATAGGGGTAGCATTCTTTGCCCTTACTGGCACATTAGAGGCCCATACCCTGGGGAATATTTGATTTAGTATCAGTAAATGTTAGTAAACAAGCCCTCAAGACCGTTTTTAAGGATGGTTTTCCATGGTTTTTGGGTGGATTTTGACCCCTCCCTCCCGCCCTCCCAGCAAAGCACCACACTGCGGAACATGGCCAAGATGTCCGTGGGGGTGCGGGTCCGGCGGCCCGGCAGAGGTGAGAGGGAGGATTTTTGGGATGGTTGTTGGGATGGCGTGTCCTTTGGGATCCTGGTTCTGCACCCAAACAGTGTTGGGATAGGTGGGAATAATGTTGGCACACGCAGGAACAATGTAATTGTGCATGGGAATAATGTTATAAAACACCAGAATAGTGTTGGGGTATGTGGGAATAACGCTGTGATACGTGGGAATAATGTTGGAATGCATGGGTTTAATGTCAGGATATGTGGGAATAGTGTTGGGATACATAGGAATAATGTTATGATATAGGACAATAAGGTTATTATACATGGGAATAATGTTGGGATACATAGGAATGATCTTATGAGACACAAATAATTCTGGGGTCCAATAAGTAAAAGATATCTCTGCCTAAATGAAGGTGCAAACAAGGCCATATTCCAAAGCCAATAAGGATTTAATCTAACAGGAGATTTCAGGGAAAGAGAGAGACATTGATTATGAGGATAACCGCCACCATGAATCCCTGCCCTATCCCACCAGCCCTTTTCCTCCTGCTCTTTCCCTGTGCTGGGAATCCCTGGGGTTCCCCTGGAGGTTCCATTTTTCCCACAGCCCAAATCCTGGCTCTCCGCGGGCATTTGTGCCACTCCCACTGCTTGGGATGGGGCCTTCGAGAGGCCTTGCTGCCTTCCTCAGGCTTTGCCACTCTGGAATTCTGGTCTGGATCAGCTATCCCCAGGCCTGGCATCTCAATTTCCCACCTCCAGGGAATTAACCCCTTCCTGTCTGCTGCCTTATCCCACAAGGTTCCCTTCCCCAGTGCCTGGAGATGGATTAACCCTGCTCCCCAAGGCCTGAGCGGGGGTCTCCAGGTGCCTGGAGATGGATTAACTCCGCTCCCCAAGGCCTGAGCGGGGTTCTCCAGGTGCTGGAGATGGATTAACTCCGCTCCCCAAGGCCTGAGCGGGGTTCTCCAGGTGCTGGAGATGGATTAACTCCGCTCCCCAAGGCCTGAGCAGGGTTCTCCAGGTGCTGGAGATGGATTAACTCCGCTCCCCAAGGCCTGAGCGGGGTTCTCCAGGTGCTGGAGATGGATTTACTCAGCTCCCCAAGGCTTGAGCAGGGTTGTTTTCCAGAGGAGCTGGTGGTCAGCTCGGCCGAGCTGGTGCCTGGGGACTGCATCCGGCTGCCGGCGGCCGGGGCGCTGCTGCCCTGCGACGCCGCGCTGCTGAGCGGCGAGTGCATGGTCAACGAGAGCCTGCTGACCGGTGAGTGCAGGGTCAACCAGAGCCTGCTGACCAGTGAGCCCATCCCCACACTGCTGCCTTGGAGTGGCTGCCCAGAGCAGAGGCTGGACAAGGCTGAGAGAATAAAAGTGGGTGTTTATTAAAGGCCTTCCACAGATACACCTTGGGCAGTCAGAAACCTCCGAGGCTGCACCCAAGGGGGACGATGGGCACGAGTTTTTCATACAATTATAAATTGGGTCCATTTGCATATCAGGGGTTCATCCTCCAATTGCAGCTTGAGGTAATGAAGTCATTGACCCCCAGTTCGCTCCCCCCCAATTCACTTCTGTTTTCACTTTTCGGGGCCTGCGGCTGTAGGGTGTGCTTGGGTTTCAGGCCAGAGGAATTGTTTTGTCTTCCCAAAATGGGAGAACAGCAGCTGGCACTCTGTGTGGAGTTTGGAGTTAGGCACTAATGCAGTACAGGATTTGAAAAACATAAAAACTAAAATCCCAAGGCATCACATTCCCACAGGATTCAGTCAGAGTCACCTTCCCACCCCAGCTGGCTGGCCCCTGAGCCCCCTGGGGTGACAGTCCCCCCCTGGAATGTTCTGGGCAGGGGAGAGCGTGCCGGTGATGAAGACGCCGCTGCCGGCGGGCGGGCAGGCGGCCGGAGCCGCGTACTGCCCCGAGGAGCACCGGCGGCACACGCTGTTCTGCGGGACACAGGTCATCCAGGCCAAGGCCTACGTGGGCGGGGAGGTGCTGGCCGTGGTCACTCGCACAGGTGAGGGCGTGGGGGATAATCCCAGGATGGATCCTGGGATGGATCCGTGCTCTTGGGAGCAGTGCCGTGCCGTGACCTCCTCCCTGTCCCGCAGGGTTCTGCACGGCCAAGGGGGACCTCATCAGCTCCATCCTCTACCCCAAACCCGTAAGCTTCAAGTTCTACAAGGACGCCGTGAAGTTCGTGCTGTTCCTTGCCATCCTGGGTAGGTCTGGGCCCAGAGGGACATCCTGGAGCAGCCAAATTCCGTGGGATGGAATTCCATTCCTGCTCCCTGCAGGGCTGTGCTTTGTAACCGAGCCGGTTCTCCCCCTGCACAGCTCTCATCGGCACCTTGTACAGCATCCTCATCTTGGTTAGGAACCAGGTAGGGCTGGTGGGGCGGGAGAACCCTGAGAGACCCATCAGAGGAGGGATGCCCACCCCTCTTCCTCCTCCTCCTTGTCCTCTTCCCCTCCCAGGTCCCCGTGGGACAAATCATCATCCGCGCCCTGGACCTGGTCACCGTCATTGTGCCGCCGGCGCTGCCGGCCGCCATGACCGTGGGCACCATCTACGCCCAGAACCGGCTGAAAAAACAGGGAATCTTCTGCATCAGCCCCCCTCGGATCAACCTGTGCGGGAAGATCCGCCTGGTGTGCTTCGACAAGGTGAGCCGGGCCGGGCGGGCGCGGCGACACCAGCACCGGCGCCGGGGCTCCGCGGACCCACCGCGCTCTGCCCGCAGACCGGGACGCTGACCCAGGAGGGGCTGGACGTGTGGGGCGTGGTGCCCCTGGAGCAGCGGCGCTTCCTGCCCATGGTGCACGAGCCCCGCTGCCTGCCCGCCGGAGCCCTGCTCTACGCCCTGGCCACCTGCCACACCGTGTCACCGCTGCGAGGACAGCTCATCGGGGACCCCGTGGACCTCAAAATGCTGGAATCCACCGGCTGGGTGAGGCAGCGGGAGCTGTGGGGCCGGAGAGGGAGGTGTTGGGAATCTCGGCGGTTCTGGACCCTCAGCGTGTGGATTAGCTCGGCAGGGTTTTGGCCTCCCTGTTTCAGCGCCTGGAGATGATGGAGGAGGAGGAGGAGGAGGAAGGGGAGCTCCCGGCGTTCCAGCAGTTTGAGATGAAGGTTTTGGCTGTGGTGAAACCTCCGCCAGAGGAGGAGCAGCCTCAGGACAAGGTAGCCCCATGGAACAGCTCCCCAGCCTCCTGCCTCCTGGAGGAATTCCTGCCTAGCCCTGACCCACCTGATCTCCACAGAAGCTCCAGGCCCCCGTGGGGATCCTGCGGCGTTTCCCGTTCTCCTCCTCCCTCCAGAGGATGAGTGTCCTGGTCAAGCTGCCCGGGGAGGCCTCAGCCCATGCCTACGTCAAGGGCGCCCCAGAGATGGTGGCCAGTCTGTGCAGGAAGGAAACTGGTTTGTACTGGGAGGTGGGCTCACCCCCAGTCCCGCTGGCTGCATCCCTGAGGCTCATCCCACAGGGCTCATCCTCAGGAATGCCATGGGGCAGCTCCCAAAGGCTTTGGGATGGCTCCAGCCACATGGAGGGAAAGGAAACGGGAGCCACAAGATGGGGAATGGGGTTGGGGGCTTCCCCCAGCCCAGTATGGGATCTCCAAGCTCCTGGAAGTCAGAAGAGCTTCCCCCAGCCCAGTATGGGATCTCCAGGCTCCTTGGGGGTGGGAAAACATGCCCCAGCCCATTCTGGGATCTCCAGGCTCCCGGAGGAGCTGCTGCTCCTAAGCACCAAACCCCAGAGCTCCATGTCCCCTCTCCGGAGCCGGGGTTCCCTAAGGAGCTGTTCCGGCCTCGCTTTTCCAGTGCCCCCGGATTTCTCCCAGATGCTCCGGCACTACACCACCGACGGGTTCCGGGTCCTGGCTCTGGCCTGCAAAGCCCTGGGCACGGTGGCCACCTTTGAGGAGGCCCTGCAGCTCCCCAGGTCAGTGCCAGCACTTCCTCTCTCCACCTCCTCACTCGCTCCTGGCATTTCCCTTGAATTCAGCCCTAATCCATAGGGAGGAAATTCCTGGCGGATTCCCAGATGGATTTTAGCTGTTCACACCCCTTGATCCTCTGCTGGTGCTGGAGGTGATGAAAGGCTCCTTGTGTCCCACCAGGGACTCCGTGGAGAGCAGCCTGGACTTCCTGGGGTTCCTGGTCATGAAGAACGTCCTGAAGCCAGAGTCTGCCCCGGTGATCCAGCTGCTGAGGAGCGCCAACATCCGCCCTGTCATGGTGACAGGTGAGCCTGGGAGGGACCGGGGACGAGGAGGGACAGCACACAGACAGTCCTGGCGGTGTGCAACGGGGAAAGGGCTTTCCCACTAGGAACCCCACCAGGAACCCCACCAGGAACCCCACCAGGAATCCCACCAGGGATTCCAGCAGCAATCCCTCCAGGAATCCCACCAGGAGCCCCACCAGGAATCC
>WBMY01000678.1:20643-32470 GCA_013397315.1 Donacobius atricapilla | reverse complement strand
CATGGGGGCACTTGGGGGTACCTGGGGTATGTGAGGGCACCTGTGGAACGGGGATATGGGGTCAGCTGGGGCACGGGGCTGCACCCACGGCAGGGCTGGCACTCGTGGGGATACATCCATGGGGATACATCCATGGGGAAGCACCTGTATCCATGCCCAGCCCCGCTGCGGGGCAGGGCCGGGTGCTCACCTTGCCCAGGGCCTCAGCCAGCGCCTCCTGCTCATCCCGGGCCAGCTCCGCCTCCAGCAGCGCCCGGCTCAGCGCCTCCCGCGCCTCCAGCAGCTCCCGCTGCGCCCGCGCCCGCTGCGCCTCCAGCTCCTGCACCTGCTGCCGGCTGTGCGGGGATAGCGCCCAGCTGTGCCCACCTGTGTCCCCTGGCCACCCCCGCGTGCCCGTCTGAACCCTCCTGTACCCCCTGGCACACCTGCCTGTGCCCCTGTGCACCCACCTGTGCCCCCCAGCACCTACCTATGCCACCCTGGCCCCAGCTGCCCCCACGCCCACCTGTGCTCCAGCTCCTCGCGGGCAGCCTGGGCATCGCGGGCGGCCCCGTCCCGGGAATCCTGCAGCTCCTCGTTCCGGCACCGCAGCTGCTCCCGCTCCTGCTGCAGGGCCCCCGCCCGCTGCTGCTCCTCTGCCAGCGCCGCCTCCGCGCGGCCCAGCTCCCTGATGGACACACGGACACGTGGGCACACGGACATGGACACATGGACACATGGACACATGGACACATGGACACACAGACACATGGACACACAGACACACAGGCATGGGCATGGGCACACGGACACATGGACACACGGACACATGGGCACACAGACACATGGGCACATGGACACAGGTACACACAGGCATGGGCACATGGACACACGGACACAGGGACACACGGACACATGGACACAGAGGCATGGGCACATGGGCACATGGACACATGGACACACGGACACATGGACACACGGACACACAGACACAGAGGCATGGGCACACGGACACACGGACACACGGACACAGGGACACAGGGACACACGGGCATGGGCATATGGACACAGGCACGTGGACACAGACACACGGACATGGGCATGTCGACACCGGGACGCGGGCACATGGACACATGGACACATGGACACATGGGCACACGGACACAGGGACATGGACACAGACACAGGGACACATGGACGAAGGGATACAGGGACAAAGGGACATGGAGACACATGAACACAAGGACACACGGACATGTGGACACACAGACACGTGGATACCATGGTATGGGGGCACCAACACATGGACATGGGTGGGAGGTGGACAGGCAGATGGACACACAGGGGAAGATGGACAGATGGACATGGGTGGGTGCAGGGACAGGCAGATGGACACAGCTGGCCAGATGGCTGGATGGACAAATGGGCACAGCTGGGAGGAATGGACAGATGGACATGGACGGGTGCAGGGATGGGGTGATGCCCATGGGCAGGTCGGGAAAGATGCACCAGGATGGGAGGGATCTGCAGGGACGGACAGACACAGGTGTGGGGGATGGATGGACAGATGGATGGATGGACAGGTGGATGGATGGACAGATGGATGGATGGACAGGTGGTACAGGGATGCAAGCACAAGGACAGATGGACACACAGGATGCAGATGGGTGGATGGGGACACATGCACCCACTGGGGCAGAAAAGGACACACAAGGACGCTGAGGGACACGGATGAGCCAGAAGCACAGGGATGGATGGAGACATGTGGATACAGACACAGGACAGACCCACGGGTGCAGAAGACACACGGACACACAGGGACGGACAGACGGGGCGGTACCTGCGCAGCCCCTCGGCCTGGGCACGCAGCCGGAGCCCCTCCCGCTGCGCCTCCTCCTGCGCCCGCCGGCAGCTCCCAGCCTCGGCTCCCAGCTGCTCCAGCCGCTGCTCCAGCATTCCCAGCTCCCGCCGCAGGCTCCCGGCTGCCTCCTGGCCTGCCTCCGCCTGGCTCCGAGCCTCCTGGGGGTCAGCCCTCATCAGATCCACATCCTCGTGCCCATCCCTCCCATCCCCATTCCCCATCCCCATTCCCATTCCCATCCTTCCCGTCCCCATTCCCCATCCTCCTCCTCCTCCTCCTTCCAGCCTCACCTGCAGCTGGAGCTGGCGCCGGCTCAGGGCTGCATGAACGGCGGCAGCGGCGGCGCTGGCAGAGAGGCTGCGGAGAGGGGACACGGCAGGACACGGCGGGGACACGGAGGGACATGGGGGGGCCACAGCGAGTGCAGGGGGCTCAGGGTCATCCGCCAGCACCGCCTGTTCCCGGGAAAACCCAGGGGAAAGTGAGGCAGGAAAGGTAATTAAGTCAATGGGGGTGGGAATCAAGGTGAGAAAGGGGAAATGGAGTCAAGGGAAGGGGAAAATAAGGAGGGAAATGGGAAATCAAGTCAAATAAGGGGGAAACTGAGTAAGGGAAAAAAGGGAAACTGAGGCAGGGAGGGGACACTGAGGCAGGAAATGCAAAAATGAATCAAGGAAGAGGACACTGAGGAAAGCAGAAGACACTGAGGCAGAGAGAGGCCCCTCCTGGCTGTGGGTGGCCCCAGGGTGTCCCAGCACCTGGGTGACCTCGTGCAGTGTCCGGCGCAGCAGCTCCAGCTCGGAGCGCAGAGCCTGCACCTGCTCCGGCGTCGGCTCCTGGGCACGCGCGGCCTCCTGCAAACCCCGGGATGGATCAGGCCGGGAATGACGGACGTGCACCCCCAAACCCCCCCACACCCTGCACCCACCAGCTCCTGCAGCTGCAGGGTCAGAGCTTCCACCTCCCGCTCCTTCTCCTCATCCTCACTCTGGCGCCGCTCCAGAGCCGCCATCAGCTCCACCAGCCTGGCCGGGACACGGCTGACATGCATCCACCACACATCCCTGCTCCTCCTGCCTCACACCCCTTCCCATCTGTGCCACAGCCCCAAAACCTTCCCCATCAAACCTTTCCCCATGGCCCCATCCTCCTGGTGCTCCTGCATCTGTCCTGGTGCTCCTGCATCTGTCCTGGTGCTCCTGCATTCCTCTGGTGCTCCTGCATCCCTCCTGGTGCTCCTGCATCCCTCTGGTGCTCCTGCANCTCCTGCCCCGGGCCCCGCTGACCTCTCGGTGGTGGCCTTCATCTCCCCGAAGTGGCGCCTGAAGGCCACCAGCTGCCGCCAGAGGGTCAGGAGCCGGCTGTGCTCGTTGCTGAAGTAGGTGTTGAAGGACTGGGGTGGGATGGACAGGATCAGGGATCCACCACGGTCCCCAAATTCCCAAATATCCCTCCCGACCACACTCATCACCCCCAGAGTCCCCCACAGCCCCACCCCAATTCTTGTGGGCACGGGTTGGGCAATACATCCCCGCCTCACATCCCCTTCCCAGCACATCCCCCACAGCCCCAAATTCTTCTCCGTGCAACTTCCCCCACGGCCCCACATCCCTCCCACAGGTCCTGTATAATTGTCCCTGCCACATCCCCACATCCACCTGCCTCATCTCCACTTGCCATCCCAAATCCTTCCCCATGGAACATCTCCCCGGCCCTACATCCCTCCTCAGTGACCCCGCATCCCACCCCTCTGTCTTGCATCCTCTTCCCACCACATGCCACACCCCCATACTCCCCAAATTCTGCTCTTCGCAGCATCCCCCACGACCCCATGTCCCTCTCCATGATCCCCCTGCCTCACATCCCTTTCCCTGCTGCTGCTCCCCGGAGGATCCCTGTCCCTGCCCGGGGTGTCCCCACCTCCTCCTCGCGCCTCCACTCCGCCTCCCGCTGCTCCAGCTCGTCCCGGGCCCGCGCCCAGTCGGCCGTGAGCTTCCGGATGTCCTCGCTCAGCGCCGCGTTGGCCACGTTGGCCTGTTCCAGCTGCTCCCGCAGCATCGAGTTCACCTGCACCAGGCTGCTGCTCCTGGGATCCCAGGGGTCACCGTGATCAGCATCCCCCGGGAATCCTCGCATGCCCCCCGGGATCCTGCCCACCTCTGCTGCTCCTGGGATCCCAGGGGATCACCGTGGTGGAATCCCCAGGAAATCCTCACATCCCCCTGGGATCCCACCCACCTCTGCTGCTCCCGGGATCCCAGGGGATCACCGTGGTGGAATCCCCAGGAAATCCTCCCATTCCCCTGGGATCCCACCCACCTCTGCTGCTCCTGGGATCCCAGGGGATCACCGCGTGGAATTCCCCAGAAATCCTCGCATNTCCTCGCATTCCCCCGGGATCCTGCCCACCTCTGCTGCTCCCGGGATCCCAGGGGATCACCGTGGTGGAATCCCCAGGAAATCCTCCCATCCCCCTGGGATCCTGCCCACCTCTGCTGCTCCTCCTCCAGCCGGATCAGGGCATTCTCCAGCTCGTTGCTGCTCTCCTCCTCGGGCTGAGAGCCGCTGGCATCCAGCTGGATCTGTGGGAATATCCCCCTGCTGGCCATCACTCAGATTTGGGGATTTGGGGCAGGGGATCCCCAAAGCCTCCCTCACCGTCAGCCTCTCCTGCTCCAGCTCCGTTGCCTTCTCCAGCAGCTGCTGCTCCACTTCCCCGCATTTCTTCTTGTACTGCAACACCTGGGGGAGGGACGGGGGGGGTGACACCGATGTGGGGGTCCCCAAATTATTCCAGTGTCCCCCAGAAAGGATTTACCTTGGCTTGGAGCTTCTGCACCAGCTGGGCCTGGCGCTGCTGGCCCTCCTGGTAGGCCTGGAGCTTCCTCTTGTAGGCAGCCTGCTCCTCCTCCAGCAGCCTCCGGAGCTCGATGTTGTGCTGGGCCAGGCTCCGGCTCTCGGCTGCGTCCTCCGGCTCCAGCCGCAGGCTGTGCTCCAGCTGGGACCAGGGGGATCCAGGCTGACACCCCCACACCCTGAGCATCCCCCAGCAAAGCCGTCACTTCCGCAGGGTTCCACGGCAAATCCCAGCCAGCCAAAGGCAAAACCCCCAGTTCCCACATTCCCTCATTTCTCCATGCACAGGGAGGGGATGAATGAGAAATTTCAGGGGTGCTTTTAAGGATAACTCAACCTCCAATCTATGGGCTCAGAAAAGCCCCTTCCCAGTTTGCATGGAGTGGCTGATGGATAAAAGATCCTTGGGTACAGGAGTGGAAATTTGCCTGGGGATATTCTGATATTTGCCTTTTTTTTTAAATAACGAGGCACAAACTGAGGGATTCCTCCAGAACCCCAACAGCCCCTCTGTTTGGAGCCACACTCAGCACTGGGAGAGCCAAAGCCCTTTGGAATTCCCAGTTGCTGGGGCAAAAAACAGAAAAACTGAAGGATTCCCACAGGGAAGGGGGGGGTCCTTCCCGAAAACCAGCGGGACAAATAAAACAGGGATGGACAAGCCCTGGCAGGCCAGGACTGGTCTGGACAATTCCCACCACGGGGACACCGCAGCTCTCCTGCCCCACACAGGGAATGCCAAGGTTGGAGCTGCCACCGCTGCGAGTTTGGAGCTGAAAAGGCAGATTTGGGAGGGCTCACCCGCTCGCTGAGGGCGTTGTACTTGATGGCCAGCTCATCGCGCTCAGCCCGGCTCTGCGCCAGCAGGTCCTCAACGCGGGACAGCTCCTGCTGCAGGATCCGGTTCTCCTCCTGCAGGGACAGCAGCGAGGCCATGGCCCCTGTAGAATGGGATGGAGAGAGGCAGGATGGGATCTGGGATCTGGGATCTGAGATCTGGGATCTGGGATCTGGGATGGGATCCAGCCCAGGACACAGCCAGGGCATCCTTTGCCACCACCAGCTGCTCTGTTCCCCTTGGATGCAGTATTTGGATAAAGGATCCTCAGGGATAGGAATAACAACCCGCCTTGGGATCTTTCACTGATATTTGCTTTGATTTTTATAACCAGGCGCAAAAAGGGAGATTTCCACCAAAGTCTCACCAGTCCCTCCATCTGAGTCTCCTCCAGCCCATGAGGAGCATTCTGACCCCTGCCCCGGCTGGAAATGCCACCTCCCACACTCAGACATTCCAAGGAATGCTGTTTCTGAGGGAAGAGCTGCTGGAAATGCACAGTTGTGGTCACAAACCCACTGGAAGTTCGCAGTTGTGACTACAAGGACGTTCAGATCCACATTCACAATCACAGAACTGCCAGGGATTTCCAGCCGGAGCCACAAAATGGCCAAAATTTGGTGTTCAGGGTCACAAAGTGCTGCAGATTTACAGCGCTTACAGATTTACTCACTAGTTTGTGATCCAAACTCACTTCATTTTGCAGCTGCAACATAAAGCCTCTGTAAATGTGTGTTTGAGATCATAGAATCATGGCAGGTTTATGGCTGCAACAGCAAAACTGCTGCAGATTTGCAGCTATAATCCCCAAACTGCTGCAAATCTGTGATCACAAAACCCCTGCAGATTTACAGCTGCAGTCACAAAACTGCCACAAATCGGCATTTTTGATCCCAAAACCTCTGCAAATTCATGTTCCTGATCATGGAACCACTGCAGATTTATAGTTGCAATCATTGTAGTGTCACAAATTTGCATTTTGACCCCAAAAGTGCTGCAGATTTCGAGTTACAATCCCAAAATATGTTGCAGATTTACCATTGCGACCACAAAATCACTAAAAATTCATGTTTGTGATCCCAAACCTGCTGCAGATTTCCAGCCACAATCCCCAGACTTTTGCAAATTCATAGTTGATCCCAAACACGCTGTAAATTCATATTTGTGATCCCAAAACCGCTGTAAATTCATGTTTGTGTCTTCTGAAAGAGCTGTAAATTCATGTCTGTGATTCCCAAACTGCTGTAAATCAACATTTGATTCCGGAACTACTGCAGATTTACGGCTATAATCACAAAAAATGCTGCAGATTTTAACTGCAACCACAAAACTGACACAAAATTTGCATTTCTGATGCCAAAATCGCTGCCAATTCATGTTTGTGATCCCAAAACTACTTCAGATTTATGGCTGCAATCATAAAACTGGCACAAACTTGCATTTGTGATCCCAAAACTGCTGCAGATTTACGGTTGCAACCACAAAACCGCTAAAAATTTGTGCTTGTGATCTCAGACCCGCTGCAGATTTTGTTACCATCCCAAACCCTGCTGCAGATTCACAGCTGTGATCCCCAAACCGCCGTAAATTCGCATCTGCGATCCCAAACCCGCTGTAAATTCGCATTTGCGATCCCGAGCCGCAGCTCTTTTCCATTCGCGGCCACAGAGCCGCCCCCGATTCTCCGCTGGGATCACGGAGCCGCCGCGATCCGCGATTTTCCCCCCACAAACCCCCTTTGCCCTCCCAAACCTGCTGCCCAAGTGCCACTCCCGACCCCGTTCCCCATCCCCATCCCACTCCCGATCCCCGTCCCACGTCCCCCCGGCCGGGGGGGACGCGGTGGCCCCACCTCAGCCCCGGGAGCATCTCCCGAGCCCCGGGCACCCCCTTGCCGCGGCCTCCTCGTCCCCAAGCCCCTTTTCCCGGGATTCGGGGCGGTTTGGGCTCGGTCCCCGCCCGCGGGAAGCGGATGCGGGGTCGGGATTAGCCCGAAATCCGCGTCCCCTCCCCGCGTGACGGCGGGAGCGGGGACCCTCCTCTTCCTGGAGGTCCCAACGGCGGCACGGCCCCATCCTCCCCGCCGACATCCCTCGGCATTCCCGGGCTTTGCCGACGAGCCCACCCCGAGGCTCCCGGCCGGGAGGAGAATGAGGAAAAGGAAGGAAAACAGAAACCAACGCCAGCCCCCGGCGCTGCCCGTGCCCGGAGTGGGTGCGGAAGTCCTTACCCGGGATGGAGCCGCTCTCCAGCGGGGCACGGCGCTCCTCGCAGGGCCCGCTCCTTAAGCCCCGCGGTCCTTAAGCTCATTAACGCTCGCTCCGACAGGAAAAGCTCCGGGGTGGAGCGAGCCGGGGTTGCCAAGGGTTGAAGCGGCTTTGACACCCCCGGGATGCGGGGATGGCCCCAAGACCCCGCATCATCCTCCCCGCCGGAGCTTTAATTATCCCCCGGGTAATTAAAGACTTTCTGGCCCCACCCTGGCATGGAAAAGTGTGGATACATCCCCAAGCCGGGCCTCAAAATTCCCCAGGACTGGGGCTGGAGGCGTCCCCGCTCCTGAAATAAGGGATGGATCCGGTCCCAAGCCACGCTCCGAGAAGGAGGGGCTCGCCCGGCCGCCCTCCCCTTGCCCTCCCGGCAGGGAAAGTGCCCTTTCTCCCCCGGAGAGCCGGAGATTACCCGGGCAAGGGAGCAGGCAGATGGGATTGAGGATTAACAGCGTCTTGGATGCCTCCAGCCAGGCAGGAGCTGCCTCCAATTCCACCCCTGAGCATTTGTGTCCCGAAACCACCTAATTTCTTCTCTTACCTTCTTCTCCCAGTGTCCTTCCCAACAGAAACCACTGCTAAGCAACAGGTTCTGTTGTGCTCTGTGTCCAATCCCATTCCCTCAGCACCGACAAGGAATAGGAACCACAAAAGCTCATCCCGACCGCTCTGTGTCCGCCCAGGGGAGGAAAAAATTCCAATCTGGCATCAAAATCATTTTATTGTTCACGTGGAAGCGTTACATTCTCACCAGGGTTCACTGCCAGGCCCAGGGGAAAGCTCTGAAAGCAAAATGCCCATTATCCAGTTGGAAATGGAAAGGAAAATCCAAAGGATTGGATAAAAACAAGTGAGATTTCGTACTCAGAAAAGCCTTAATATAAATAGGTAAGAAAATATTTATTTCTTTCAAGAGGAATCTCAACCCAGCTCTGTCCAGGAGCCTGACTCTGTTATGTCCTTAATAAAATGTCCATGGAAAGGAGTAAAAAATTGCATCTTCAAAATAGAGGAGAAGTAAAACAAACTTTCCAGAGTAAGAAATGAGGAATTTCAGCATGGAAACGCCACGATCAGGCTCCCCACATTCCGATTAAATGCTCAGGAAAAAATCCAGGCGGTGCTTGGCATCCTGGCAAGGAAAGGTTTGTGTGGATTTGGGAGGTGGGATGGCTCCAGGAGGATACTCCTCAACGAGGGAAGGATTGATCCAGCCCAAAAGCACGAGGAGAAGGCAGAGGGATGGACCTGGTGGGTTTTTCCAAGGTCTCCCATGATCCAGGCTCAGGATGTGGCAGGCCTAGGCTGTGGAGCATTTTAAGGCACGTGGTTGTTTCTTTTCAGCACTTATCCCAGCATTTTGATGCCGGGTGGGATTTAAGGGCAGGATTGATGTGTCCTGAGGCTGCTTCTTTGGTCCCAAAGGAATCCCAAGGATCCCAGCACGCACGTGGGGCAAAGCAGATGAAGGCGGGATCAGAACTGAACCCAGCCAGTGTTACCCCGAGCTTGGCTGGAAGCTGACCTGGAGAGAGGGAAAAACGGGGAAAAAAGGGTGTTTAGAAATGGTAAAGGCATCCAGGGAGGAAACTGAGCTGCAAATGGGTCATCCAGGACCACCCCAAAACTCTCCTGGAGCAGCAGAGCAAAAAGTGCCCATGGGATCTGAACTCAGCAGATTGCAGCACGGAGCTGGAGCTGCTTCTGAATCCCAAAGTTGGGACTGGGTGGAGCAGTGCCCCCATTCCAGCGGGGTTTTCCAGCAAAACCAGGTGGTTTCAGGGCATCCACATCCCCCTCAAATCCCTCTCCTGCTCACCCCGAAGCCTTGGCAAAGTCTCCCCAGACATCGGCAGCAGGAGCAGCAGTGGGCTGAGGCCAGGACAACAGGGAGTCTGTCAGAAAGTCGAGAAGAGAGAAAACAAAACACCAGGAGTGATTTCCCACTCTCATTCCCAGATTCCCCCCTTTGACGGATGAAGCAGCCCTTCAGGAGCTGTGTGAGCACAGACCTGTGATGGGGGTTCCCGGGAGCTTGGTGGGTGTGGAGAGCGGGGCAGGGCGCTCTCCAGAGCTGGATTTTCCTCCGGGGGGTGGTGGGAGCAAGCTCAGGCCCCCAGGCCCTGCAGGACGTGGCCTGGTGTTCCCTGTCCCTCCTTCTTTTTTCTTCATGTTCTGAAAGGAGAGCAGGAAATTTGGGTAGGATCACATTTAAATCCAGAGCTGGAGCATGAAAACCCTGGAAGCCAAATTGTTTTAATTGCTGTGACATCCAACTGCTGGTGCATGCAAAAGGGGTCACACCAGGGTTGGTTTTTACTCCCAGATCCCACACGCCTGGTTTTGGCAGCGGGAACTGACTGCACCACAACCCCCTGCAAATCCCCGAAGGCAACATTATCCTGATGGGCTCTGCCCTGAGCCCATGTGCAGCGATTCTGGGGAGGAGTTGCTGCTTCCTCGTGCCACCCAAAGGAAAAGCTGGAATCAGCTGGGAAAGGCCCTCACAGCGATGTTGAGTTTGATGGTTTGTCCCTCCTTGAAGCCCAGATCCAGTTTGGGTCCCTGCTCCAAGTCCTGGGCCTGCCGGGCCAGCTCACTCTGCTGCCTCACCCACCTGCGGGAATTAAATCCATGGAAAAGGAGACGTCACAGCCCGCCCCAGGCTCCCCCAGACAAATATATCCTGCTCAGGATCATCTCTGTGGCAGCAGCTCTGCAAAAGGCCAAGGTGTGAGCTGAGACCTCACCTGAGGCAGCACCCAGGGGATGATTCCCGGCTGCCGGAGCCCCACGGATGCCCCAGCCGGCACCACGTCCATCCCTCCCCAAACCCCCAAACCCCAAACCCTACCATTCACAGCAGCTGGAGCAGCCCCTCAGGACAGCCCCTTACAGCTGATACAGGAAGGAGAGGAAATAAACCAGGGAATCTGGACTGGGAATTTGGATGCCCAGTTTTGGACTTGGGAAGCCCAGTTTGGGATGCTGCTGATCCAGGCTGGGAAATCCTGGAGAGAGGAAGAGCTGCGAGTTTCTTCCTCTTCCCACCACACCTGCCCATCCCAGCTCGTACTTCTCCACCATTCCTGGAGGAGACCTGCCAAAAACAGAGCTGAGGGGACAGAGGGAGAGGCATGAACTCACTTGAAGTGGTCCTGGAGAGCCACGTTGAAGTCAAAGGCATCCCCTCTGTCCACAAAGCCGACCCCGATGAACGCCCGGCGGCCTGGGCAGGGAGGAGGAGTCAGGGCCGGGATGCTCAGCAGCGCAGGAGGGATAGGATGGGATGCTCCATCCTGCACATCCCCGTACCTGGCGCTGCCTCCAGAGGGAGCTGGGACACTGGAGATTGAGCCACGGGACTGGGGATCACAGAATCCCAGAATGGTTTGGGTTGGAAGGACTGTAAATCCCATCCCATTCCACCCCTGCCATGGGCAGGGACACCTTCCACTGTCCCAGGTGGTTCCAAGCCCTTCCAACCTTGGACACTGCCAGGGATCGGGGGCAGCCACAGCTTCTCTGGGCACCCTGTGCCAGGGCCTCCCCACCTCACAGGGAACAATTCCTTCCCAGTATCCCATCTGACCCCGACCTCTGGCAGTGGGAAAGCCATTCCCTGTGTCCTGGCACTCCATCCCTTGTCCCAAGTCCCTCTCCAGCTCTCCTGGAGCCCCTTTAGGGACTGGAAGGCCAGAACTAGTTCACCCCAGAGACTTCCCTTCTCCAAAGGCATCTCCAGATGTTGCACCTCTGGCTGCACCTACAGCTTCAGTACAAACAGCTTTTTAATTAACTGGCAGCAGGGGATGTTCCTGCATCCTCCTGCCAACGCTGAGCAGCCAAACCCAAGTGTTTTTGTTCCTGGTGAAGGTCAGAGCCATGTGAGGGAGGCAGTTCCTCCCTCTGCCTCCCCTCCCCCCGCCGCCCCGTGCAGGGAACATTCTGCCATGGAAAGCAGAAATCCTTCCTGAACAGGAGCAGCGAGGGCTCTGACAGGTCCCTGGGTGTGTGGGACGC
>WBMY01000678.1:0-17462 GCA_013397315.1 Donacobius atricapilla | reverse complement strand
TATTTATTATTATTATTATTATGTTATATATTAATATTATATGTTTGCATTATTTCTATTATAAATAAATAGTTTAAAATCATCAGAATTCCAAGGGAGCTGGGGGCTGTGGGAGCTGCCAGGGCTCCTGGACTCCTCACCCCAAGAGCCTCCAGCACTTCTCTGGACTTTATGGAGAACAATATCCAGGGGGGAGCCCAGCATGGAGCAACAAAATACATTAGATTAAATTCATTAAGTGATTGGCTTGTTTCTCCTCCAGGGAGAGGCTGCGCTCACACCCATATTTGGGATCCTCATCTCCCCTTGGAGCACTGCCCTTCCCACCCTCTTCAGACCACTCCTCTCAACCACTCTAAACACGGGGTAAAAGCCCCTGGTTTTGGTTAAAACCGGCACAATTATGGGCAAAAGCTCCCAGATTTTACCTTCTTGGCAGGTTTTTACACACGTGCCACCAAAAAGCCGACACAGGGATAAAAGACATGGATAAAAGGAGGGAGCCATAAAGCCGTAAAAATTTTAAAGACATTTATTTAAAATACAATTTATAAAATGTTTTCTTTCCGGCGCACGTTTGTTTCGGGGAAGAAACACGCGGTACCGCGTTCATCCTCCCCCTCCTCGGGATGAAGGCGCTTCCCACAGGAACGCCGCCGAGCCCTGCCCGCGGGCGGGACGTGTCCTGGGCACTGTGTCCTGGGCACTGGGACGCAGCGGGAACAGCCGGGAGAAGGAGATTTCAGTGCTGGAAAAGGGGATTTCGGTGCCGGAGGTCTCAGTGCCGGAGGTGGGATTCGGTGCCAGACACGGAGGAGGCAGCGATGAGGTGCTGACCGGCCACACCAGAAATCCGGTGGATTTGGGAGGTTTTTGGCTATTCAATGCTATTTTTAGGAATAATTAAGGAAAGGCGCAGTGACTACAATTATTGCTGATGTCCTTCTCCCTCCCGCTCCCTCCCGGAGCTCATCCTGGCCCCCAGCCAGATGGGGATGAGTGAGATCCTCCAAAAGTCACCAGGATCCCAAGGGGAATCCCAGGGGAATCCCACCCCACCCGGAACCAGCTTCGAGGCTCATTAAGGTTCCAGCAGATCGCTTGGATACACAGGTAGTTTCTATTTTCCCATTTCTGTGGGATTTCAGCCTCATTTCCACACAGGGTTTTTTGTGCACATCAAGACTGGCTCATTCCCCCTTGAACCTACTGAAGGCAGCATGCAGATGCAGGAATCCGTCGGGAACCACCCAGGTTTCCAGGTCCTGGCCCCTCCAGAAAGAGCTTTTAGTGTTCATCCAAACCCTTGACATCGAGAGATCCTCAGCTTCATCCAGGGGGGAACATCTCCATTCCTGGGGAGCAGCAGCCTCCCCATCCTCCTCCTGGGAGCTAGAGCAGGACGATTCCTTCCCTGAAGCCTTGCTGCCTCCAGGGAGATGGAGGGACCATCCAGGCTTTCTCCACGGCTGGTCTGGTTCCTGGTTCTGCCACTCTGGGGGAGCGCGTACCATCCCTGCGCCGCCGGGGCCAGGCCCTCGGGATATCCCACTGCCCGACGTCACAGCCGGAGCAGCGCCGGAGCCTTTCCTCCTCCTCCTCACATCTCCCTAATTCTTCACTGCCCGGCCCTCCGTGGCCAGACAGTAGGCATTTTCACGGGGTCACTCTGCATTCCCTTCTCCCCAAATACAAAAGAACCCAAAAAGGATGTATCTTAAGCTTTTCCTTAAAATCAGCAGGAAATCAGAGCTAAGCTTTAACAGGAGCAAGATGTGAACTGAGTCCATCTCCGAGGTATCTGAGGGTATCCAGGAGTTTGCTTCCATGGCAGTAGAAATGGAGAAGGTGAAGCACGAGCTTGTTATCCCGAAGCCATCACATTCATGGAAATCCCCTGGAATTCCTTTTGGAACACTCAACTACCTCTGTGGATTCACACAAATGGCTCAAACCCTTCCCAAGCACTCTGTCGATCCCAAATACAGAAAACAAACAGAAAACCAAATAAAAACCTAAAATCCTTTGAAACAACTCGTTCTGGAAGTGATGAGGACAACATCCGCGGCTGGGGAGGCTTCCCATCTTTTTTTTTTTCCTTAAATGCCAGGTTTCGAGTACAACAAACGTTATTGCTGGCGCTCGCTCCGACCCAAGTGGGACACGCACAATTCCCTGCGCCCGGCCGAGTCCGGCGCGGCCCCTCGTGTCCCCCTGGCCGCGCGGACGGCCCTGCTGGGATCGCCGCTCACAGTGGGTGGAGAGGGGAGGTCACAGTGCGTGGGGCTGAAGGTCACAGTGGGCAGAGCAAAAGGGTCACAGTGCAAATCAGCCCGGGAGGTCCCCTGGCCCGGGTCCGTGTGTCCGTGCCGGAGGAATGGCACCTCCGCCTCTATCTGCGCTGCTTGAAGCCCTGCGAGCCATCGGGGCCCAGCGGCTGCCGGATCACATTGTTGGGCTGCCTGGTGTCCTCAGGCTGCGAGATCCGCGGCGGCCTGCGGGGACAGAGGGGGCACAGCTGAGCCCGCAGGGACAGAGCTGGCCCTGCAGCGATGCGGGGACGCAGGGCTGGGCCTGCGGGGACGCGGGGAGCAGGGCTGGGGGAATGAGGTGTGGAATTCCAAGTGCCTTTGGGAAACCCCTGCAACCACAGGAATCCTGCCACATGCTCTGGGGTTCCCAGCACAGGAAGGACATGGAACAAGTGCAAAGGAGCCTGCCAAGTGATCAGAAGGATGGAGCAGCTCTGCTGTGAGGAAAGGTTGAGGGCATTTGTATTGTTCAGCCTAGAGCAGAGAACCTCTAGGGTGACCTAACTGTGGCCTTTCTGAAGGGGCCAAAAGGAAAGATGGAGGGACCCTGGAGAGACAGGCCAAGGGGGAATGGATTCCCACTGCCAGACGGCAGGGATGGATGGGATACCGGGAAGGAATTCCTCCCTGTGAGAGTGGGGAGGCCCTCACGCAGGTTGCCCAGAGAAGCTGTGGCCGCCTCATCCCTGGAAGTGTTCCAAAGCACATGGACATGGCACCTGGGGTCACGTTTAGTGGGGAACGCAGCAGTGCCAGTCAGCGGTTGGACTCTGTGATCCTGGAGGGCTTTTCCAACCATGGAGTAATGACTCCATGATTTACAGCCTTATCAGGCACTTCCCCTCACTCCCACGTATCTGAGGCTCTGCTAACAGAGCCCTCCTCCACTCCCCAAGGAACCCATCCCACTAGTGCCAGGCAGCAATTCCCCAAAAGCCCACGGGGCTGCTCCCACCTGTCCAGGATGGGCTTCTCCTGCTCCTCCTCGGGGCTGGCGCTGCCCAGGATGCGTTTCCTGGCCTCAGCGTACTCGGCCTCACGCTGTGCCAGTGATTTGACGGGGAAGGCTGGGCGGCTGGCGGAGTTGGGGTTGCTGAGGACGCCGTTGGTCGTGGGCCGCTTGAGGATGCGGATCTGGGGTGGAGGCCCCGCGGGAAGGCTGTCGTCCTGGATCACGATCGGCACTTTGGGAGGAGATTTGGACTTCCTGCTGTTGGGAAGAAAAACACGGGGTTGGTGCTTGTTTTCCATGAGGGTTTTCTGGCCGCCATGTGAATTCCTTGTGCTCAGATGGTGTTCCTGTGATTAAGAGCAGCCTGGTATAATTAAAGACCTCGTTAAAGTTGTAACTCTAAACTAGAGCAGTGGATTAGCTTGGAGAGAGATGGAAAATCAGTCCCTGCTGTGTTCAACCATTAAACTCTACTGAAGGAAAAGGAACAGACAGTGGGTACAGTTTTAGCATTTCTAGTCAAAGTTATTGGTATAAGCACCTTGATTTCATTCCCTGCAAGGATTTCCAGGGTTTCTCTCACCAGGATAGCAGCCTGTCACTCCAACCCTGCCATTTCACTCCTCAGAGCCAGCCTCGGCCCCAGCTCACCATCTGAATGCTTTATAGTCCCTTTTCTGAGTGGAACTCCCAGAGGATAAACCCCATGACGCTCTAATAATTAATCAAAAGGGAAAAAACCCAACAACAAAGGACTTGTCAGCAGTGATTAAAAACATTTCTGGTAGAGAAAATAACACAGCACTGCCAAACCCAAAGGAAGCAGGGAAAGAAGTTCTCCCTGATGCAAGACACAGCAAGTCAATCCAGAGCCAGGATTACCTGATTCACCCATTTCATCCCATGAGTGCCTCTTTCTTACACGGCTTCCCCCAGACTGGAGCTACATCCAATCTGGAGGAGCTGGCTCTGAAATCAAATCACTCTTAAGCTTTCTGCTGCCCTGCCACGGCTCCAAAGGGCCACCTAGTGGCACAGAGACAGGGATTCCTGAATTCTCCAACCCAGTGCTCCCTGCTCAGTTTGAAGCTGTTTCCCCACTGCTCCCACTGCCCAGGCCTTCAGCTATCCAACAGCACCTCAGGAAAATCAGGATTTTACCTCTCCTTCTGTGTGATCTTCAGCTTCTTTTCCAACCGTCTGTCTATTTCCTTGAAAAGAAAGAGAGATAAGTAAAAACACGAAGTTTTTAATAAAATGAAGACTGATCTCAGTTTGGAGGTCAGAGTTTGAGCCTGTCTGGGCACACATTTCATTTCACTCTTCTGAATACTGATCTGTAAAGGGGGAAGGGAGTGTGTGATTCCATCTGAGGATGACTTTGGAATCAAGAGGCAGGGAAAAGCAAAGCCACCATGGATAACCCATGAGAAAAGCAAAACCAGCACAAGTATTTTGCTGTAACCAGGAGTACACCCACAGCAGGCCATGGATCCAGCGTGGGGTGCTCATCGCTCATTTTAACCACTTCAGCTGGCAAAAAACCACCTATGAGGGTAAAACCCCACGAGATTGATTCCACAGCAAGGTATTCCTGGATCCAGGCGGGGACCAGGCCAAACCCGCCGTGCAGAGGAGGAGCAGCAGCCTTGGCCGGGGCGATCAGTGGGTGCAATTCCAGGGGGAGCTGAGTCTCGGGCCCATGGCCTGGGCAGGGCTGGCCGGCAGGGCCACATTCCTGCCAGGAGAAGGCCCTGCCCTGCCCTGCCCTGCCCCACAGGCACGCAGGGAGCCTCCCTGTGCTGCTCCGTGCCTTTCCACACGCTGCCGAGTCAGCCATCGAGTCAGCCATGGGCAGAGAGACGCGTTCATCACTGACAGCCGGGCTCTGAGCGTGTCAGCCTCTGCCCGAGGCTGCCATCCACCTCAGCAAAGGTGTTGCAACCTGAGCAATTACGCATAGAAACTCAGCTGAGGAGGAGAACGAAGCCAGGTTTCAACCCCCCTGCAGGTGACCTGCCCCAACCCCGCCGGTATTTTTAGATCCTCACGACAGCTCTGTTAAAAGAGGCTCCGAAACAGCTTTTTGCGCTTAATCATCAAGGAACGGGGGGAAAACACTACCTGAGTGTTCTACTTTAGGCAGCTGATAACTGGCACTACAGAACGAAATCCCAAACTTCTGGCAGAAGGCAGCTGCTCTACTTTGAGGCCTGCCTACTTCCCCACACTACCAGCGGGAACCACAGCGGGCACAGCGTGGGAAAGGAATGGGTTTGGACAGAAATTCCCTGCCCCTGTGAGCAGGGGAGCACAAGTCACTGCAAGATGCCAAACCAGTGTTGGCTGTTGGTCATACAGGCCACAGCAGCCTCCACCTAGAAGAGAATAAATCATTCCAGGAAGATAAAAGGTGGGTGGGAGGTTGAGTTTCCTACCCAACCCTGTCCTGGGAGGTAACAAAACCACGCAGAGCTTCACAAGGCAGGTCCCAGCCAGAGCCTCCCGGGGAGGGCAAACACCTGCAGTTTCCTTCCTCTTCAAGGGGACAAGGAAGGAGGAAAATCCCATTCCAGCACTGCTCATGGGGGAGGAAAATGTGTATGAGCTGCATCTGGCCCTCCAAGAGAAGCACAGGAACAGGCAGGAGGGAGGTGAAGATCACGGTGCAGATGGAAATGTTGTGGAGCAGCTGGTGGCAAACAATGGAAGCTGAACTGAGGGGAAGGGGTTGGCTCCTCACTGAGCCAGCCCAGGTGACATCGTGGTCTTGAAACCACGTTTTCAGCCTCCAAGAGCTCACCACAGCTCCCACGCCCTCCTGGAATATCCCCTATTAAGTATTCCAGGGCATGGGGGAGAGAGACAACAGGAAAACGGGGTGGAAGGAGGGGACAACACATTCAGGAGCTTCTCAAATCATTTCACTCTGGTCAAAACAGGACTGCTGAGCCCCCAGGTGGGACTGTGGCCATGGAGGTGTCACAAGCCACAGGGCAACCCTGGGGAAGGCTCCATTCTGCTTCCTCCTTCCAGACAGAGGAGAGGGGGCCTTGGCAAGTGTCACATTCCTGCACTGCTGGTGGCTCTCAGGTGAGCTCTGAGGCCGTTCCTGCACTGCTGGTGGCTCTGAGGTGAGCTCTGAGGCCATTCCTGCACTGCTGGTGGCTCTGAGGTGAGCTCTGAGGCCGTTCCTGCACTGCTGGTGGCTCTGAGATGAGCTCTGGGGCCGTTCCTGCACTGCTGGTGGCTCTGAGGTGAGCCCCGGGGCTGCAGCCATGGCCTGAACATGGGACTGACTGTGAGATGCTGCAATAGCAGAGCATCACCTCCACCTCAGCCCCTGAGAACAGGTGATTTGTGTCACTGTCACCAAGCCCCAGCGCTGCCAGACAGCGCTGCACATCCCCACACGCTCTGGACACTCCAACCACAACCTGCAGCCTCCCCTGCCTGAGAAAACATGAAGCTCTTTACTCTGCTCAACACAAAAACTTATTCCAAGGAAGCCTTCAAAACCATCACAACTCCTTTACAGCCTGTTTCACTCTTTCTCACTCTGGAGCAGGTCACTTCCAGCAAAATTCTTGGCGTCTTTGTGTCCAAAGCCCCCAATTTGCCAGTGGTCAGGGAGCAAACACATGGTCTGGATCATAAACCAGCGCCAACACACTCAGCAGCTGCTCTGTGCTTGGGGAGCTCCTCACCAAGGATCACACAGGATCATGGAGGCTGGAAAAGACCTTGGATCGCTGAGTCCACCCTGTGCCTGATCCCCACCCTGTCCTGAGCGCGGTGAGTGCCACATCCAGGCCTTCCCTGGACACCTCCAGGGATGAGGACTCCAAACCTCCCTGGGCACCCCCTGCCAACGCCTGACCACCCTTTCCATGGAGAAATTCCTCCTGGCGTCCAATCTGAGCCCCCCCCTGGCACAGCTTGGGGCTGTTCCCTCTCCTCCTGTCGCTGTTCCCTGGGAGCAGAGCCCGAACCCCCCTTCCCCTCGCTGTCCTCTCCTGTCAGGGTGCTGTGCAGAGCCACAGGGTCCCCCCTGAGGCTCCTTTTCTCCAGGCTGAGCCCCTTCCAAGCTCCCTCAGCTGCTCCTGGGGCTCCAGCCCCTTCCCAGCTCTGTTCCCTTGCCTGGACACGCTCCAGCCCCTCAGTGTCCTTCTTGCCACGAGGGTCCCAGGACTGGAGGTGCCTCAGCACAGGGGACAGGCCCTGCCCTGGGCCTGTGCCCACACCAGGCTGGCACAAGGAGCAAAGCCAGGAGCAGCTAAAATATTCCCTAAAGTCCAGCCTCAGCAGCTGATGGAAGCACTGTGTTCTCTGCAGAACACGAGGGTTCCTGCACAAGTAGGGATTTTGGCAGAATAACATAAACCAGCCATTCACATCAAACACACACGAGTCCCTCTCACCTATCCCAACAACTGTCAGTCTTGCAGGATCCACAGAATTCCTGGCACTGCTCAAGGGATTCCAGCTGCCTCCAGACATCCACTGAACTTTTGGGTAGAAATAGTCTCCCTTTGTGTTTAAATAGATGGCCAAAAGAAGCTCCCCACCTCACACACCTCTTGATATGTCAGAAATAGTTTTCTTTTAAACACAGGGACTGACTCTGCATTTTCCAGAAAGCTCAGTGTTCATTACTAGGATGTTTGGAATTGTAGGAATGGAGCCTTTGAACACCACGTGCAGACAGCCCCAGCCGTGAGCAGCCTCACAGCTCGTGACAGGGATCACTGCACCAATTTAAAAGCAGAATCACCTTGGCACTGCTCATTTTTAATTAAAATAAAATCCCTGCTGCTGCTCCACACGGATCCATCCGTCTGCTGATGTCATTCCCTCTCCTCTGCTGTGTCACACTGTCACTGTGTGGGTAAGGAGATAAAATTAGGAGCTGACTCGGAGGGCAAGCGCCAGAGGCACTACAACCACCACAGGCATGAGCTGTCTGCAGAGGCAGCTGGATTTGGCATCCAAGGACCTGGACAGGTCACTGTGGACAAATCACAGTTATCCATCCCCTGAGGGGCTCTTCCAGCTCCCCCTTCCCAGACAAACTTATCTGTATCACCAAAAATTAAGCCTGGTTCACTTCCCCATGCAAAACCCCCTCCCCAAAGATTAGTAAGGAATCCCACCCACCTATTTTTAGGGCTATTATTTGTGGATGCCAAACAGGACCCAAACAAACAGCCTGAAGGAGACTCTGTTCTCTGACATTTAGGCTACATTTGTGGATAAGGACGTCATGGAAACTGAACTCCAGCCCCATCACAGCCATCCTTCCTACCCCCACCCCTGAGGAAAACAGTAAAGAGGATGCATAACCCCCCTTGGAATGCAGACACAGACCCCAGGACATGAAGCTGCTGCTCAGATCCCACATTCCTGTGGCCTGGCATCCAAAAGAGTGACCCCAGCCATGAAGCTGATAGCTTGGGGGTATTCCTGGTGAGCTGGAGACCCTCAGCACCCCAGGAATGTGTCCTTCAGTAAGGGACAGCCCTGCAGAGCCTCCATGGGATGGAAACACATTCAAAAGCAAAATCAGAATACTGCAAAGCACAGGGGCCCGAGTCAGCCATGCTGTTGTCCAAAGAACCTTTTGGGAATAACTGCAATGCTCTGGACACGTACAAAGTATTATCCCCCCACCCCTGCCAGCAGAGACTCTCCAAACACAACCAACACTGGCAGCTCCAAGCTCGGCTGATCCGGGGAAGGAATAACAGGCTGGTTTCTATCCCAAGTTTAGTGAATGACTACAACTGAAGGTGTGAGGAGGGCAGAGACTTTTTATAAATCACTTACACAGGGTGGGCATTTACCCCTTTTTCCTCCAGAATTCCTCTGCAGAAATCCAGGGGAGATCCCTCCCACAGCACAGGGCAGTCCTGGTGCTCTCCTGGATCTCTGGTAACATTCCAAAGCTCTGGAAAACCATTAACCACATTCTCTGCTGTATTTACTCCCAGCACAACCTTCTACCCCCTCTCATTCCAATACCATGCAACGTCAAACCCCAGAATGAGTGAATTTAGGCTGGAGCTGGATCCTCCCAAAACCACAGCCTTCTCTGCTCATTACAGCACCACCGGATGCTCTGGCAATTCCAGATGGAGGTGAACTCCAAAGTCTGGCTAATGTTCTTTTCTTTAAGAAATAAAAACAAGTTTTAAGATCTGAGGTCACCAGAGCTGTTGATGGGGACCTGAACCTGGAACTGCTTCCCCAAAACACCATCAGGAAAGAATAGACGTGGGCAGTCCCTGATGTCTTCATTATCCACCTATTTCTCTCCTCAAAGAGAAATTAATCAATTAATTACTGCAACATTCCAATTTGTGAGGCTACTGGGAATCAGCCTGCTGCATTGATTTGTTCTCCCAGTCGCTCTGCCATGCTCAGGCCTGGCGGTGCCTGGCCCAGGACAGCCCCAGGTGTTTTTGTCTCCATGTGCAGATCCTGCTCCTCGGCACCAGGGGATTGAGAAACAGGACATGGAGTATTTTTGGGAACAAGCCTGGCAGCGCCACACAGCATTCCCAGCACGGATGTTTATGGTGGGAAAGCAGTCAGGAGGGCAGCAGCTCCTTCTCCCTTGCTGCAATATCCCCAAACCAACCCTCACTTCCCACTGTTCATTCCCAACCTCCAAACTTCCCATTTCTTAACAAAAAAACTTCCCTCTGCCCAAGCAACACCGAGCAGCAGAAACAGAAACTTCCATTCACAGTTTCAAGACTTTTTTGTTACAGCACCTAAAGCATTCAGTGAAAGTTTGCCCAAAATCTTTTTGGTGTGGGAAGTCCAAATCTATCCTGGGCTTGTCCCAGCAGGAGAGGGGGGATTCTGCCCCTCTGCCCTGCTCAGGTGAGACTTCACCTGCAGAGTTGCCCCAGCCCTGGGGCCCAGCACAGGGAGGACCTGGAGCTGCTGGAGTCCAGAGGAGGCACCAGGCTGGTCAGAGGGATGGAGCAGCTCTGCTGGGAGGAAAGGCTGGGAGAGCTGGGGGTGCTCACCTGGAGCAGAAAAGCTCCAGGGAGAGCTCAGAGCTCCTGCCAGGGCCTGAAGGGGCTCCAGGAGAGCTGGAGAGAGACTAGGAACAAGGGATGGAGGGACAGGACACAGGGAATGGCTTTCCATTATTGGAGGGCAGGGCTAGACAGGATATTGGGAAGGAATTCCTCCCTGTGGGGTGGTGAGGCACTGGCACAGGTGCCCAGAGAAGTTGTGCCTGCCCCTGGATCCCTGGAAGTCTCCAAGACCAGGCTGGATGGGGCTTGGAGCACCCTGGGATGATGGAAGGTGTCCCTGCCCATGGCAGGACGTGGAATGGGATGAGCTTTAAGGTTCCTCCAACCCAAACCATTCTGGGATTCCATGACCCTCACAGCCCTGACACCAAAACCCAGTTTTCCTCATGGACACAGCTCCTGCACACCACAACCTCGTTACGGTGGCCTCTGACCACAGCAGCCATTAGCAGAGGGAGGTCATAGTGTCACACTCCAAAATATTTCCCTTCTGACTCTGCTGAACCTCAATCCCATCCAGCAACTCCAAGAGACAGGAGCTGAAACCTTCAGATCCGGGAGCCTTTGCTGGCAGGTGACACCCACCTCACCCTCACAGGCTCATTGAGGTGACAGACAGGAGACATCCTGCCACCTCAGGTGACCTGTCCTCCCTGAGCGCTGCGACACAAGTGGGGAAAAGGCCCTGGCCCCCAGGCCAGGACAAAGTCCATTCCCAGCCTTTGGGATTCCTGCTCCCATTCTCCCGATAACCAGGACATGGGGCAGCTTTTCTCTTCTGGGGGGACTGGGGAGGCACGCCAGGGAACAGAGGGTGCCACTGGGGAGGCTGGAGGCAGCAGCTGGGAATCTGCAAACCCCAGGGGGAAAAAGATACACAAGGAGATTAATTCCATGATTTTTTAACCTGTTTTGGATTGCCAGAGTAATGTTTGACCTGCAGAGAACCAGGGAATACCCTGGGCTGGAAGGGACCCATAACGATCAGAGTCCAGCCCCTGGCCCTGCACAGACACCACAACAATCCCACCTTGTCCAAACACTCCCGGAGCTTTGACAGCCTCGGGGCTGTGCCCATTCCCTGGGGAGCCTGGGCAGTGCCCAGCACCCTCTGGGGGAAGAACCTTTCCTGATCTCCAACCTAAAACCCCCTGGCACAGCTCCAGCCCTTCCCTCAGTCCTGACCCTTCTCACAGGGCAGAGATCAGACCTGTCTGTCCCCTTGGGGTGAAGCTGAAAGAGATTCTGACATGAAATCAATTACTGAGACTGATAAACTCAAATTTTAATTGGCAAAGGAATAACCAATGAATCCATCTGTCAAGCACCAATTCCAAGCTGAGGATCACCCATGACCATGGATATGCTCCAGTTCTGGAGCCCAGCTTCCCCTCTAACATTTAATTAATGGTTTAACCAGGTAAACAGACCTGAGTGTCACTGACCTCTCATTTGTGTTTTCCAGCTGGGCCACACAACACAACAGAAAAACAAACCAGGAATTAAGCCCCATTAGTGTTTTCTGATCCAGACTGGTCTTTGAAGCCCTTTCCACCCTTACTCCTAACTCACACATTACTCACGCCCTGGTTTTCCATCTGTAACTCCTGGACAAGCAAAACCTCCCCATTTCATGGACACTCCAGGGCTTTAATTAGACCCTGGGGAGGTGACAGGGATTCAGAGCCCTCACGGAGCTCTGCTGGACCCTGTGGCCCTGGGATTCCTGGGACAGGGGACACTGCCAGAGCAGAGAGCACCTGCCTGCCACGGCCACTCAGGGTGGCACATTCCCAAGGAGCTGCTCCGTTCTTGGGGCAATTCTGATGGCACAAGACCAAGAGAAAAACGGAAGCCATGTTTAACACATAAACAACCACCAGAGGATTTGTTTTACAGCTCCCTGAGTGACCAAACTGAAGCAGAAGGGCTGTGTCAGGTTTTTGGGGGTCTCAACCTAATGAGATTTTCCTGGTGCCTGATTTGGCAAAGCTGCAAGAGAGAAATGAAGTGAATTTTAAGTAGGAGGCCACAGGATCTCTGCTCAGCCCAGAGCTGCCGCTTGCTGACAAATCCTCTTTAAGACCTTGAGCAGAAGTTCTCAGCCTCAACAAAAACTACAAACACAAACCCCCAGAACAATAAATCTGATGTATCTGCTGTCCCAAGGAACACCCTGTGGGTGGAATATTAAAAAAAATGATATGCCGGGACACAGGCAGTATATCCAAAAAACCCACCATGAATCTCCTGCTACATCTCTACTGTTCCCTCATGTGCTGAAGGGTCTAAAAACTTAAATAACTCAGGTTCTCAACAGTGTGAAGTATCAGCATCACAGCATCAGAGATGGTTTGGGCTTGAAGGGACCTTAAAGCTCATCCAGTGCCACCCCTGCCACGGGCAGGGACACCCTCCACTATCCCAGAGTGCTTCCAAGCCCTGTCCAGCCTTGTCCTTGGACAATCCCAGGGATCCAGGGGCAGCCACAGCTTCTCTGGGCACCCTGTGCCAGGGCCTGCCCACCCTCACAAGGAGGAATTTCTTCCCAGTATCCCATCTAATCCTGCCCATTCCCTCTTGTCCTGGCGCTGTCAGAACAGGATGTGTTTGAAGCTGTTCCCTAATGTCCCTGTTCCACGGCAGCCTCCTCCTGAGCACCAACCACGACTGCCAAAGCCATGTGCCTTTATGTTGAGATCCATCTTGTGCTGCCTTGGATGGAAGAAGATCACAGAACCACGCAATGTCCTCAGCGGGGAGGGACCCATAGGGATCAGAGTCCAGCCCCTGGCCCTGCACAGACACCCCAACAATCCCACTCTGGGCATGCCTGGAGTGCTGTCCAAACACTCCTGGAGCTTTGGCAGACCCGGGGCTGTGCCCATTCCCTGGGGAGCCTGGGCAGTGCCCAGCACCCTCTGGGGGAAGAATCTTTCCCTGATCTCCAACCTAAACCCCACTGTCACAACTCCAGCCCTTCCCTGGATCCTGTCCCTGCTCACAGCAGAGATCAGAGCTGCCCCTCAGGAGGCTCTGCAGTCACTGCTGGTGCTACAACAGAGCTTCCTTCTGCCCTCGTTCCTCTTTCCCCACCTGCTGCCTCCTGTAGCTGTGATTTTGGGACACCTGAATGTCCCCCAGCAGCACCAGCATCCATCAGGACCACCAAAACCATGGGACAAGGGGAGGTTGGGCTCTTCTGTGCTCCATCCTGCTCAGCATGCCGCTTCCTGTGGGCACCTCCAGGGCTCCTTCCTGCCAGGCACAGAGTGAAATCCCTTTCCTGACCCCAAGGGATGGCCCAGGGCAGATCCTGCCCCCTCTTCCACCCTGCACAGGCAGCTCACTTCCCACAGCCCTCCAACTGCTCCCACAGGCATCCAGAGCCCACCAACTGCAACAGCAGCTGCTCCTCCTGCCAGGCCTACAGGGAGCAGCTGAGGGAGCTGGGAAGAGGCTCAGCCTGGACAAAAGGAGCCTCAGGGGGGACCCTGTGGCTCTGCACAGCACCCTGACAGGAGGGGACAGCGGGGGCNGGGTCGGGCTCTGCTCCCAGGGAACAGCGACAGGAGGAGAAGGAACAGCCCCAAGCTGTGCCAGGGGAAGGCTCAGATTGGACACCAGGAGGAATTTCTCCATGGAAAGGGTGGTCAGGTGTTGGCAGGGGGTGCCCAGGGAGGTTTGGAGTCCTCATCCCTGGAGGTGTCCAGGGAAGGCCTGGATGTGGCACTTACCGGGCTCAGGACAGGGTGGGCATCAGGCACAGGGTGGATGATACTGGAGAGCTTTTCCAATCTCAAGGACTGTGTGATTCCCCAGGGAATCTTCCTGCTCACCATCACAAGCACCACTGAGGTTATGAGCATGAATAACCAGCAGTTTGGACTGGAAAAGGGTGTGAGAAAGGACAAGTGACAGGGATTTTTCCTTCTAAGGAAAAGCACCTGAGAGGTACCAGCAGGAAGGACAAACTGGGAAGACACTCCATGGCAGGACTGGAGCAGTGGGACCATTTTAAACCATTACTCAAGGCCACAATCATCAGCTCCCGAGGTTCCTGCCGTGTCCCTGCATGGAGCGGTTTCAGGAGCGCTGGAATTAACTCCGACGCCAGCATGAGGCTCCCGCTGGGCACAGCCCCCCGGCCTTGGCAGGAGGGGCAGGCAAGCGGCTCCGCTGCCAGCCTGGCACTGGCCCCTCTTGGGCGTTGAGTTACAGGCTCTATTTTGCTACCCTGGCTCTGGCCAGCTGTAACCCAATCCCTTGCCCACAATCCCGTTTAGGCTCCTCACCGAGGCCCTGTCCGGAGATCCTTCTGCCCTCTGATCCTCAACGACCCCGAGAAACTCATTAAAAGCAGAGTTTGCCTGGCGGAGTTTCCTCTCCTCGCGAACACCCCGCAGAGCACCCGCCCACACTCCTGCTAAAGCAGACACTGTATTTGCAAGCACAGCACTCACAAGTCCTCGGGGGTCTCTCAGCGTGACAGACACGATGCCGATTCCAGCTCCTGAGCCGCTGTTAAAGCAGGAGCCCAGCTCCACGGGGCCAGGCTGGGCCTCCCCCCGTTCTGCCCGAGTGAAGGAGCACGTTCCGATCAAGGGGCAAAAGGCTTTTGGGTGTGCGTCCTCAGCCCCCGCGCTGTCCCCACAGCCCCGCCAGGGTCCCTGCCACACTGGGCACGCACATTTCGGCTCTGCTCGCCGCCCTCCTGCTTCACCCCCCGGCACCGGAGCTTTCTGCGGGGCTGGGCCACGTCCCCGCTGAGCCCCCACTGCCGCCCCGGCCGCAGCCACGCCGGGCCGAGGGGGGTTTGGACACCGAGGAGCAGACGGGGCGCCGGAGGACGGGCAGGGAGCTGCTCCAAGGAGGAACCTGAAGGGGGAGTGGAGAACCGGCGAGCAGCGGCCCTGNGCCCGCGCCCGGCAACGCATGCGCAGCGCGCGGAAAGGGCGGGAAGCGGCGGCGGGGCCGCGGCGCCACAGCGCCCCCTGGAGGCCCGGAGGACCGGGCTCAGGGCAGGTGTTCAGGGTTGAGGCGCTTCCCCTTAAATTTGGTGTTTTCCTTAAATTTTGAGGTGCTTTCACTAAGATTGGGAGTGCTTTCTCTTTCAGGTATTTTCCCTTAATTTTGGTGTGATTTCCCACAACTTTGAGGAATTTTCCCTTAATTTTGAGGTGTTTGAAAACGCCCTTGATTTGGGGGTGTTTTCCTAATTTTGGGGTCTTTTTTTTGTTTGTTTTTCTATGGTTTTGCTTTCCCTAAATTTTGGGGTCTCTTCTCTTATTTGTAGAGGTTTTTCTCCTAATTCTGAGGCATTTTCCTTTAATTTTGGGTTATTGGACAAATCTCTCCTCAAATTTAGGCTATTTCAGCCATCAATCCAGCATCTGGTCCCTCCTGCAGACATCCAGGTGTCCTTCAATCCTCCAATTTGTGCTTCTTCATATAAGCCCAAAGCTGCTCTTATGGAGCACAAGGATCAGCTCCAGCCTTTAGAAACATCAAAAATTCCCAAAGACTCCATAATATCTCTAACCTTTCTCATTTATATCCAAGATATTCACCACACCAATGCTCCCCTTGGAGGTCCGAACCATACAGAGGTTTTTGGGGTGGGATTTGCATTTCCTTTTCCTCGTTCAAAAATTAACCGCCCCTTCGGCATCCTAAAATATCCCGATTTTCATACACGGAGTTACAGAACTTTCCCTTAAATCCTTAACTTTCCCCTCAGATTCCCACCCAAGAGCCAGAGTTTGCCGGCAGATGGCGACTGGATTCCTAAAAATAACACAATAAACCTCCCGCGAAAAGAAATCCTCATCCCTGTGGTCTGCCCCGACCCTGAGTCTCTCGCTCCTCTGCCAAGCTCGAAATTTGTGCAGGGAACCTCCGGACATGCCCACAGGTGGATTTTGAGGGGCTGGTAATCCAAGGTGGAATTGTTGGAATGGATCTGGGGGCTGTGCAGCGCTCCAGGGGTGTTAAATCCTTAGAGTTCAACTCTTTTGGCAGCTCAGCAGGGTGGAATACAGCGTTTCCCCTCCTTGGGAATGCTGACCAAGGAGGAAAACTTGCAGCAGTCTGAGACTGTTCTTGCCCATCCTCTGGGATTTTTCCAGAAGGCAACAGGAACCGAGTTTTCCAGCACCCAGTGCCTGGCATGGTTGGCTCGACCCCTTCCAGCATTCCAGCGGTGTTTCCTTGGACGTTTCCTTCCATCCTGCTGTAAAAGATCCTCTTCCCAGCCCTGTCTGACCCCAAACATCCCAAGAAACGCGGCGGGATGGTTGGGAATGCGTAATTGATGGCTGTGTCACTCCCCAGGGGTACTCCCCTGGTGGAGGACAAACCCCACGTGTGCCCCCAGGTTATCCCAGACCTCCATAAAGCACCTAGGACAGCCCCCAGCTCCTCCCCGGCAATCCCCGCTCTCCACGAGGCTTGTGGAGCATCCCCTCGGGCAGGGCGCAGGCCCGGGATGGGGAGCAGGCTCCTGCATGTGGGATGTGTGTCTGTGGGAGACAGACAGGGTGGCAGTGATTAGCTTTTCCCTGGAGAATAATGTCCCCACACAACCCGCCAGTAGGATCTGATGCCAAAACACAGCCCTGCACAGGGATGTTCCCCCACGGAATGGGCTGCACTCCCTCTTTTCCTCACCTCCGTGGGAAGAGGGGCACCACAGCCCTCCAGGAACAGGTCACATCCCGCCTCCCCGCTGAGCCCCCAGAGGCTCCAGGTCTCTGAGGGATGCGCAGGGACATGGCAGGACTGCAGCAGGCGCTGAGGGGAGCCCCTGCGGGAACAGCGGGTCCCCGTCCCCCAGCTGCGCCTCCCGGGGCTGTGGATGAGGGTGGGAAATCGGGAAGGAGCGGGGAGGGAGCGAGAAAGGGAACGGGACCCGCCCTGGCACCTCCGCCTCACCGCCGATCCCCCCAACATGGCGGCCCCGCCCATCCGCCTCTCCCAACATGGCGGCGCGACCACCCAAACATGGCGTCCTCCTCTCTGCGCCGCGAAACGAAGACTTGACCTTCCCATCATGGCGCGACTAAAGCACCCACCCCTCATTCCCGCCCCATCATCACGTGATGCCTGGGGCGGTCCCGCGCCTGCGCAGTGCGCGGCTGGCGCGGC
>WBMY01000675.1:398838-414583 GCA_013397315.1 Donacobius atricapilla | reverse complement strand
GGCTGCCGTTCGCTCCGTCCTGAGGCCGGCTGTTTGCCCAGCCCGGGGCAGGGTGTGTCCGGGGCCGCGGTTTGCCCAGTCCCGGGGCGACCTTGGCGCAGGGCGCTGATCCCGCCGGGCGCTGCCCCCCCCCCATGGCCAAGGAACGGTCTCGTTCCGCATCGTCCCGAGGTCACCGTTAGTTCTCTGCCATCTTTTACTGCTGTGAAACGCTCCTAGGCCGGGGGCTGGCCTTCGAGAGCTCCCTCGGGAATCCGTGTCGTTCTCTGCCTGCCGTTTGTCCGCAGGAGCGGCCCCGTGGAAGGGCCCCCGGGGTGACCCACTTCGGGCAGGCGCCCTTCTCACATCAGGCATGGAGAATTCTTTACTTAGGGTAATGGAGAAACCCCTCAGAGCAGCAGACAGCCCTCTCCTGCCGAGCCGAGGTTCTCCCGAGAAATCGCTGTGTTGTGACTTTTCCTGGGTAGCGTTCCCAGCGTGGGTAGGCTCTGGCTCGGCAGAGTTCGAGATACACCCTCCCATGGGATGGAATACCTGTCTCGTCTGACAGCTGTAGGCCTCTGTGTTTTTACGTACTGGAAATGTAGAAGTTAAGTAAAACTTAAGCCTTTTTTGTTGTTGTTTGTGCAAAACAGAGGTGCTCACTTAAAATGACAAATCTCTGCTGTTCTGCGACCCGCTAGGGACAGATAACCAGATCTCTGCACTAATCACCTTTCCTGGCAGAGTCCTGCTGCTGCTGTTGACCCCACCAAGTGTTTTCACCAGTGCCTTTTCCCAGGGGTCTGCAGCGTGTCCCATCGCCCTGGGGATGCGTGGCAGGCTCACTGAAGGACCCCGCTGCCGTGGTGCTCCCTGGCTGGGGCACACACACACTCCTGCCTCCCTCCCAGAGGGCTGTGTAAAGCTGTTGTGTGCCAGCTCAGTGTGGTGTCTGCTCACACCTCGGGCAGACCCGGGGCAGGCTCATCCGCGGAGCCCTGCGGAGATTAGGGAGCCAGGCTGTGCCAGAGGATTTGTGCTGCTAAAGACAAGCACATAATGGAGGCCTGTGGAGCCACTGGTTTAACTGGAGTGAGAGGCAGATTCTCACTTGTAAATGTATTTACTTTTGTGCAGCTGTTTGGAAATTGCTTCTCTTTCCTTGCCTTCTGCCAGAACCCAGGTATTCCTGTTGTGAAGTTATCACTGAACTGGCTCCTAATGCTTGTGTTGCTTCAAAAACCCTGCAAGCTGTGGAGATGCAGTTGGGATTTAGATAAAGAGAGGATGAGAGAGTGGGAGAGTCTCTGTAGCACTGAATGTGTCAATTTTTCCCCCATATTTTGAAACTTACTGTGTGTGCATGTACAATAATGAATGTACCATGTGCCAAGGAGGAGAGACTGATTGTGTGATAACTGCAAGGGCTGCAGGTGAATACAGGACCCAGTCAGTGGAGGTAGCCTGGACAAATTCACAACAAGCTCATTTAATCCTTCAAATTATTGGATTATAAATCAGTGGAGGAATTTTTAAAGCTTGATCTTTTTGGGTGATGGGGTAATGCATTAATGGAGTTGATTTTGCAGGTAGGTGGTTCCTGTACCGGTAAATGTGATTGACTGTCTAAGCATGCCAGGGATGTGTAACCCTCACTCTGGGATGGGTTCCTGATGTACCCTATGTGTGTGTGGGAGCAGCACTGGGGAGGTGTGGGCACTATGGAACCTGTGCAATATTTGTAGGATTCCTCAAGTGCCTGTATTTTCAGGGAAAAAAGGTGAGAGTTAGTGACCATGGTCTGAGCACCGCAGAACTCCGTACCCGAGTTTGAGCCCTGCGTGTTTCCTCTCCCAGCCCTTCCTCGGGCTTGCAGGTGGGATGTGGGAAGGTGGGAATGTGGGCTGTGCTCCATCAGCAGCCTCTTCATCCCCTGCAAACCCCCAGCCTGTGTCCGTTCACCATCGTGGGCAGTGTGCAAGGGGCGTGCACCGATTTATTTTCCAAAGCCAACTTCCTAGCCCGTGGCTTTGTTCAGGCATTAGATAATCTGATAAAAAGCAGCCTGCAGTGATGCCTTTTGGGCAATGTGAGTCCGAGCTCACGTACTGAGGAAGTGCAGCTCCATGTGAAATAAAACTAAAACTCTGGAGAAGGGATTTCAGCCTCCCCAACCCCTTCCCTGGGGACTGGGGCTGGGACAGGGTCAGGCTGCTGGATTTGGATCCTCCTCTGCAGGCCAGGTGCTGGGGCTGCGCTTGTGGAGGTGGCCACGGAGAGGTTTGGGAAGAAGGAGAGCTGCAGCCCACCCTGGTACTGTTATTCCAGGCGCTGCTGTGTCCCAGAAAAGGGACACCGAGAGGCTGTTGCCATTTCAGTCTGCCTTTGGGAAAGTTATACAGGGATGTTGTTGGGACTGGGGGGCTTAAAGCCTTTCCAGCATAGCCCTGGGCTGAGAGTTCAGTTGGCAGAACTATTTCATCCTTGGAATAGAAATTACCTTCCATTCTGGAAAAAATAGCCCAGCTTTAACAGGTTTATTTGCACTCTGTGTTCTCCAGGCATGCTTTGCACTTGGAGCATTCGAAAATATGTGTGAGGTGTATGAGTAATGTAAACCCACCTAGGAAATGGTGGGAGTGTTAAATAATGAAGACGTGTTCCTTTTTAAGTGCTGTCTCTTCCTGTTCCACTTGTTGAGGGTTTACATGGATCATAAATCATTCCACAAAGGGAGGTGTCAATGGGAAAAATAAGGAAGAAAAATTTTTCCATTTGTTTGTTTTTCATTCTGTGAAAACTGTAGAAGAAATACATTGCTGGAGATAGAATGGGAATAGAGTTTAAATCCGTGAAGGACCACAATGCTTCTTTAATATCTGGGGAGGATGGAGAGGAACTGGCAGTCAGGTACCAGTTGTTGCCTTGTGCGTACCTTGAGCTTGTGTTTAACTTTTCAGCTGAAATGAGCACACAGCTTGAAACTAAAAAATGAGAACATCCCAAATCTTTTCATGTCAGCAGTTAGAATCAGAAATGTCAGTGACTGTTTCCTCAGTGAGGTCCTTGCATTGTGCAAGATGTGCTGGCTGAAGATAAGAATGGTGAGAAAAGTTGCAGGGTAGGTTGTTTGCATATTTATTTATGTATTTTATTTTATTTGTAAGCAGCATAGGAGATGCCATTAACATAAACCCAGTAAAATTAGAAAAATTGTAGAGTAAAATTGTTTGTGCAGCCTCTGCTCCGAGGTTGTTCTGAAGCTGCCCCGTGTCCAGCCTTGGCTGTGCTCAGGTGACTAAAATCTGGTTATTTTCCTCTGAAACATCCACCTCTGTAGGCAACAGTACTGTCAGGTAAGTTTGCAAGGGTTTAATGATTCTGTTTGAAAAAGTTATTATAGAATTTAAATACATTCTGTCCCTAAACCTCAAAGGATGTGGGGAAGGCAGGGAAACAGCAGCAGTCCAGCCTCACAGCTTGTGTAGCAGGAGAAAACAGCTGTGCATGCAAACTTTTAAATACGGTATTACCTCAGGCATCAGGATGGTGTTGAACCCTGAGTTGGGCTTTTTTAGTAACTTTCCTCTCCTCACTAAAATTCAGTGGGGCTCAGTAACCCCATTGGGAAGCAGCTCTAGGAACAATCCCTGGGAGCTTTATGTTGTTCAGCGCCCCCAGGAGATGAGGAACCTTTTTCTGTGGGTTTGGCATCAGCACTTGGAAGTAACCGTACAGAAAGGAAGGCGCAGGAGTTCTGTGTGTGTGTGAATTCTGATCTTTTGTCATTGGGAGGAGTGAGCAGAATTCAGTAATTAGGGGAATCCAATCATTCTGTTCCTCCCTGTTGTGAAATATCCAAATTTGATCTAAGGTGGCACAATGGGATTTTTTTTCCATTGAAGATGCTTAACCTTGTCCATATGACCATTTAAAAAAATGTGATATTTTAAAATGTTTAGAAGTCTTACTGTAGTGCCCTAATGTCCAGAAAAATATTCATCTGATTCTAAATATTACGAGTAGGCCTTATGCTTTAAGAGTGGGAAATTTAATTACAGCTACCCAAGATTGAAACCTACATTTTCCATATGAAGACCTTCATCTCTCCAGTCTAAGGCCAGTGTGTGGGCACAGGTTTGTGCTGGCCCAAGTGCTTGTTTCCAGTCTGTCCAGACCAGTCTAACTCCCTGTTTGAACAGAAATGAGGGAATTAGCCCAGCTTGTTTCCCTGGATGGAGGAGCATTTCGGTGGTGTCAGGCCCTTGGCTGCAGTGAGTCAGAGGACACCACCCTCATGAGCACAGGTTGTATTTTATGGACATAAAATAGGTTTTGATTTGTGTTTTTGCCTTTTGGTGGCTCATGGGGTTGTTGCCATAGCCCCCCTCCGCTGGATGCTGTTGCTGGTCCCTGCTCCGTGTGTGCTGCTCCAGCTGGGGAAAACCAGCTGAGTTTTGGGAGTGCAGGCGCAGTTTTCAGTCCTGGGTTAAAAGGGAGGAGTATCTCAGAATCTCAAAGTCAGTTTGGAAAAGCCCTCCCAGCCCATGGATCCAAGCTGTGCCCATCCCCACCTTGTCCCCAGCCCGGAGCGCTGGGTGCCACCTCCAGAAATTCCTTGGGCACCTCCAGGGATGGGGATCCAAACCTCCCTGGGCACTTCCAGTGCCTGAGCTCCCTTTCCATGGAGAAATTCCTGGGCTGGCAAGTGCAGGGAGGTCACTCTGAGGCTGGGCTCTGCTTAGGGCTGCTTCCCCAGCGCCAGGCTGGGGCAGGAGCATCAGCATCTCCCCAGGGAGGGTTGGCTTGGCACAGGTGCCAGATGTGTCACCTGAGAGGTGCCCAACGCACCTGTGCCAGTGCAGGAGACGCTTGGGGCTGTCACTGCTCCAGGCAAACGGGCTGGAAGAGCCTTCAGGAGAAAACAGCTATTTGCTCATCAGGGAGAGGGCTGAGGGGTGTGGGTTGGCTTTTCTGGTAGCTTATCATTATTCCTGCCGATTAATGAGCTGATGTTAAGTTCTAGGAATTTGCAACAACATCGGACAAAAGTCAGGGCTTAATTAAGTAAAGCAAAAATGAGTAAAAAAACCCCCTCCTTTTCAGAGTTGGCAGTGACTTTAATTTACTTCCAAAGGGCTGAAGATATGTAATGATGTGTGATCTATTGCTAAGCCAAAGCTTGTGGTAATTTACGTAGTGATGCTGATTTAGTGTATAAGTAAAGTGTAAGAAGTAAGTGTAGTAAGTGTATTCTTTAGTGTAAGAATATTTACGTGCAGCCTCAGAATTCGGCAAAGAGGAGTTAAAAAATAAAGATTCAAAACTCTGTCAGCAGCCCATATGCTGAGTTTAGGAAATTTGGAGGTATTAACCAATATGTTTATTGGAAATGCTTTCTTCAAAGTTTACATGGAAATATTTCCAAACAGCTTGGAAGATTTCAACTTCTGTGCTGCTGTGCTGTGTATTTAACATGGGACCGGTTTCGGTCAGGGCAAGTGGTAACCAGAGGTGATGTTTTGCTCAGTGCCAGGCTTCTGATGCTGGGTTTTTTTTGAGAATAAATATCCCTGGGTCCTCTATCCGTTTGCTTTCTGTTGGTTTAGCAGTCTGGGAAAACATCCCAGCCAAGCTGTTTTTTTAATAACTACATGTATGGCTGTAAAGACTGTCTTATATTGTAACGCAACAAAAACCAGAACCTTGCCTGAAAAGCAAGAATCCATCAGTGAATCTAGGAAAGAATTATCCCACGGCCTCAGCAGAACAGACTGAAGTCAGACACTGCTTTTAAGCAGCTTCTCTGGGTTCTGAAGCCTCGGGGGAATTCTCTGGGAGCTGAGTCCGTACCTGGAGCTGTGCAGGGCAGGTGGGAGCTGAGGCCAGGGCAGCAGTGTGGCCCTTGGAAGCCTGATGAGTCATTCTTCCTGTCACATGAACCCTCCCTGCTCTGCTAATAGGCACTTAGTTGAATTTTAGATGCCTGGAATCATTAAAAAGGCTGTAAGGCATTTGTGTACCTTGTCCATTAGAAGAAAAGTATGTTTTCTATAACTGTAATCTCCTACAGCCTGGAGCTCAACTTCAGAACGTAGCTGCATTTTTTGTGTCATTATCCATTACCTGAATTGGAATGTTTGAAGGCAGCAGTGAATTCAGCTGCTTTCTCCCACATGACATTGGTGGAAGAACATGTATTTCTTTTTACTATTGAAAGAAGAAGCAGGGGTAGGAGTTAATATTCCACTCAATATCTGTGTCCTCTTTTGTTTCGTTCCTTCCAGTGTTGTCACATGTGGTGCTTTCCTCCCCCCTCCCTGGTGACTGTGTTCTCAGGCTTCTTTCTTACAGGCATGAGGGGTTGAATTTCTGCCACCCCCTCACGTGGAGAGCAGGTAACAAAGGGCACGTGTAATCCAGGGTGTCCCAGCTGGGACAGAGCCTTTCCTCCTGTTAATGTCACAGGTCCTGCACAAGTGGAGGGAGGAAAGAAGTACTGAATTTTCATGGATAGGCTGGCAATAAGCATGGGGGAGCATTTTCTGAGAATTCATAAATACTACAGAGCTGGGGGAATCATGGAATCACAGGATGGTTTGGGTTGGGATGACCTTAAAGGTCATCTTTTTCTACCCCTGCTGTGTCCAGGGATCCAAGGGCAGTCTCTCTGGGCAGAGATTGAATCAAGCAGTTCGGCTCTGTGTTTTCCTGTCCTTTCCATTGCCCCTCATCCTCTGTGCAGGGTGGCTTGGGATTTCTGAAGTAATGCTGTCTTTTTTAAAAAAAAATTAAAGCATATTCTAATATTCTAATAGGCAATTACTTCTCAAGTTAGCTTGCATTTACCTCTAATGCCGAGCTCCATGGGGTTTATAAAATGAGGCAGTTTTGTTTCTTGGAAAGGCTTTGAGAAGACAAAGGTGCCTGGCTGTTGCTGCAGCTCCTGCTGTCCCTGCTCAGTGCCCTGGGCTCATGAGGCTGCAGGTGAGGCAGGTGCTGCCACCTCCACGCCAGGGCCCCACGGCCTGGCGCTGTTTTCTCTGCCGCACAGCTGGCCAGCGCCCAGCGCCGGGGCTGGGTCCTGCCGACAGCTGTGCTGGGAGCTGCTCCTGCCAGAGCACGGATTACGTTTTCATCCGGATCACCGATTTCTCCTTCTTCAAGGAAATGGTTCAGCGTTGTCATGTGAGGGCTTCTTACCCACAAAGCTTGGGGCTGACCAGCACCCTTTTTTTCCCCCTACCTGTTCTGTTTAGAAAATGTTCCCGGGGAGCTGGAGTGCAGGACTGTGGTGCTCTGCTGTTTTGCTGCGCTTGGACTGGCAGAGAGTGCTGCTGATTTTGTTCTGGTGCTTTCCAGAGTAATTTCTTCCCTTTTCCCCCTCTCAGCTGACCCCTTGGACCTGCCAGCAGAACCACTCATTGTCATCTGCTAAGCCCAGTCAAGGCTTTCCCAGAGGATGTGGATATAGTGTGATCTGGAGACTATAGATTATAGACTTTGACTGGCACAGCAAAGCTCTGGCTGCCCCTGGATCCCTGGCAGTGCCCAGGCCAGGCTGGACAGGGCTTGGAGCAGCCTGGGATGGTGGGAGGTGTCCCTGCCATGGCAGGGGCTGCAGTGGGATGGGCTTTAAGGGCCCTTCCAGTCCAAACCATTCTGTGATCCTCGATGTTAAGCAGCAAAAGGAATAAAACTCCAAAGCACAGAACACTTGGATATCCAAGTTCTGCATTTAGAAGTGCGAGCTGATTTATTTTCCCCTGATAAGACACACAAATAAGATAGGAACATCCCCCTACGCCCCCACTCCCTGTGTTAAATGCTCAAGGAGAATGGCAACGTGTCTCTCCAAAGAAAAGAAAGCAAAGTATCCTGGGTGGCTTCGGGAGCAAATGTGTGGGATTGCAGAAGGGAAAGGTGCAGGAGACATTGTTTAGCGGTGATTTCAGATGAGGGCAGTGCCTCCTGCTCAGCCCAGTGCTTCAGTCCCAAGGTGCTTGTCTGAGGTGAGTTGTTCTGCAGAAAACCTCAGTGCTTTTGCTGCTGAGGTGATGAGCAATGGGAGGAAGGGAAACATGAGATGGCAGCTGTAACCTCCTTTCTGGCCTGGTACTGCTGCTTCCCTGATCAAAGCTGCCGTGGCACACCTGCCTCGTGCGGGTGATGCTGGATCTGTGATAGCTCCTGGTTATTTATACAGAGCCTGTGGGAAGCACAGTGCACAAAATAAACTGGCTCCTTTTCAGGCATGCAGTGTGAAAGGTTGAAGGGAAATGGCAACGTTTATACTTCTGTGCATCCTTATGTAATGTATCCATGGAAAAAACCCTTCCTTGGCAAGGCCACAGGCAGCAATGGAGCCTTTTGTTGGGAATCTCACGGTATTTCTTTGGCTAAAACAGATGCAACTGCAGCTCCAAGCAGTGTGAGCTGAGGAGGTGCCAGGGAAATGGAAAGGTACTGAAAGCTGTGTGCTGTGCTGGAGTCCAGGTGTGTGAGGGGACGATTTGAAAACAACATTAAAACTGAGCTGGAAGATGCATCGTTTCAAGTGGGAATGCTTCGGAGGGAGGCTGAGCTGCTGCTCTGTGTCCCGTGGTGCTGCAGAACAGTCTCCTTCCAGCAGAGTCTGTAGTGTGCACTTAAAGCTGCAGGGGTGATGTCAGAGCCCTGAGAACCCCCTGACCGCTGGTGTGTGGTTCTGTTCAGCTGCAGAACGAAGAGGAGCCAGGCGAGGCCGTGCCGGTGATGAACGACGCCCCTCCACCCTACAGCAGCATTTCTGCAGAGAACACAGGTACTCTCACCTGGGGAGAGGGCTGGCATTGCTCTGCTGTCTCTGATTGCCCTCCTCACCCACGGCTGGCACGGCAGCGCCTTCCCAAGCTGCAAGGATCAGGATTGATCCACACGGCCTGCTGGTACTTGTGGTTTAGGAAATGCAATTTGGCCGCGTTCATCTGATGTCATCCCGTCAAGGGGTGTTCAAGTTACAGTTCACAGTGTTCTCAGTAAATTGAAGACAGTTAAAAGTCAAAGTGCTGTGAGGATTTGTGGTTCCCCTCTCATTATCTGGCATTTGGATGATGCTGTGCCCCTTCCTTAAAGGATTCGTTACTTAAAAGGGTTTAAAGAATTCACTTTTCCTGCACTTTCCAATGACTTAAGCACTTGGTCATAAGGCTGGGACTTTGAATCATCCTCCTGTCCTGTCACTAATAACTTTAATGACCACTTGGATCTGGAAACGTGACTTTTTCTGAGTATCCAAGTCAGCAGAGGCACAGCATGTGGCGTTGTTTTCAGCAGAAGCACAGCCAGACATGTTCAGTGAGTGTTTGGTGGAGTGCAGGCTATCAGAGGAGGTGCTCCTGCGCTTTGCACTTTGTGCCTTGGGATGGCAGGAGGCTGGAATGGATGGAAGGGTGGGGAGGGGACAGGCTTTAGCAGTCGGAGGAGTGGGGCTCATTGGAAGTCACGCGGACCGCTGCTCATTCCCAGCACGGTGTTCTTCGGGAAGTGCTGATGACCTGCTGTGAAACTGTTCTTGTGCAGCTTACTTTGACTACAAGGATGAGTCCGGGTTCCCGAAGCCGCCGTCCTACAACGTGGCCACCACCCTGCCCAGCTACGACGAGGCCGAGAGGAGCAAGGCTGAGGCCACCATTCCCTTGGTTCCTGGCAGGGTGAGTGGCCCTGCCCTGCTGGCTGCAATTCCAGCTTTACCTCCTGCCCCTCAAGTCTCACGGCTTTGAAAATTTGTCTTGGTTTTTTTTGTGGTTTTTTGAAGCTTTCTGGGGCGGTGAGATTCTGTGCTCCTGAGAGTCCTGTGGCTATTTTTTTTTTTTACTTTTTTATTTTATCCTCTGTGATGATGTCAGACATCTCAGTAATGCCAGCATGTGCTAGCCAGATTAGCTTGGCAAGCTGACAGAGGGACTGTACACTGACACTGGGGTTTTTGTTGGTGTTTTTTTTAAAAAAAAGATTTAGGATTAATTCTTCAGCTGTCTGGCATGTCTACCCTTGATACTCCTGCTGCTTACTTAGTTGACTTTTCTGGAGGTCAGTGTAGCTGATACAAGGACGATAAAACCATTCTGTCATGATGATTTCTTTTTGTTTTTTTCAACATTATCTCTTTTTCAGCCATTCCCTCCACCCCTGCTAGCATTAGAAGTCCACTGCTCATTACACTTCTTCACGGAAGCCAAATTCCTTGCTGAGATGATAATTTTTTGATGAGTTGAAGAATTCTTCACAGTGAGAACAAGAACATGCTGGATCTTGACTGTGTTAAAAATAAAGATACATTTCCTATTATATAGATAACATTTCATGCCCTGCACCATTTCAGGATGAGAAGCAGGAATTTTTTCGTGCTTGCATTTGTAACCTTCTGAGATTTAGGATTCCAGCCCTTTTTTTGAGGAGTCACTCCCAGAAGTGGGGTTGCTGTATGGGCTGGACTGACCTAAATCCCCCCTGTGCTGCCTCCCTCTGCTTTGCAGGATGATGACTTCGTGACACGAGATGACTTTGATGACACTGACCAGCTGAGGATAGGAAATGATGGCATTTTCATGCTGACTTTCTTCAGTAAGTACCTGATGGCAAGAACTTTTCTTCAAGCAGTGACCCATAATAGTTTGGGTCGTGTTCATGTTTGTGTAGCACCAGGAAAAACCTGTGTGCAAGGGGGTTATGTTTTTTTTTTTTTTCCCTTGGAATATAAAGGTGTGTTGACCTGCTGCTTTTCTCCTGCTTTCTCAGTGGCATTCCTCTTCAACTGGATTGGATTTTTCCTGTCTTTCTGTCTGACTACTTCAGCTGCAGGACGATATGGGGCCATTTCTGGATTTGGTCTGTCTCTTATTAAGTGGATCCTTATTGTCAGGGTGAGTTGTATGGTGCAAAACCACATACACAGACACTGATACTCTTTTTCCCCAGCAGGTTTTCATCTCATATTTAAGTTACTGATAAATTTAGGGCTTTTTTTTTTTAATGATGAAATAATTTTTGAGCTACTTATTCACTAAGAACAGAGCTTTTTCATAATTATATCCTATTTATATGCTGGAATTACAATTGCAGTAAAGAGAAGAGAGATTGCATGCCCAGATATGCTTTGGGGATGATGCATCCCTGGAAGTGTCCAAGTTTAAGCTGCACAGGGATTCCTGGGACAGTGGAAGGTGTCCCTGTCTGTGGCAGAAGAGAGGAGCTGAAGGATCCTTTCCAACCCAACCCACTCTGGGATTCATTCTGAGTGTCTGACAGAGCCAGGCCTGGATCAGAGCGTGGCTTTGTGCTGATCAGTCCTGGGACAGTGCTGGTCCTGGGAAAACAGCCCAGGCAAAGGCTGCCCTGCCTTCAGCCTCTGCAGCCTGCTCTGCCTCAGGCTCCGCTCTGCAAATGAGGAAATTCTCCAAACTGCGGGATGGCTGATGAGGAGAGGGGAGTGGGGACGGGAATGGGGATGTGGGGAGGAGCAGGGTGTGGAGCAGCAGTGGGAGAAGGCCGTGGGTGCCCTCTGGTGCAGCCTCCCTGCGGCACAGGAGCAGGCAGCAGGAGCAAGCTGCCATCCTGCTCTGGGTTTTTTGGCTCTTACATTTTTCGGAGGGATTGAGAGAACATATTTCCATTGGGAAATCTTTATTTGGAGCCTGTGAAATGATGGCATTCCAGGCTGAAGGTTGAAATTCAAGCAAAGCAGCTCACTGGCTATAAGTAGAAGTAGAGAGCATTGATGTCAGAGCTGTCACTTCCTACCCTGTCTTTTGGGGCTGGGAATTCTAATTTGTAAATACAGCATCTCCTCACTTTCCTGTAGACAGTTTTTGTGGTCATCTTGGTGCAGAGATGTTAAGAACTATTTTCTGGATTAAGAGATATGACAGAAGGAGGTGACATCATCTGTGGATTTGATTTGAATGTCAGTAACAAGTTTATCTTTTGTTAGGTTTTAAAACTTGAATAGAACAAGCCCAGAGGAATGAAACTGTATTTATACTGAAGCTGTGAACTTCAGTGCTCTCATAGTGTTGGTACTTTTCATTTCATAGCAGTAATTTTCCCAGTTGGGAATCTTGTCAGTGGGTTCTACAGATCTGGGATTTCTTTTCGAACTGTTACACCCTCCAGCCTGCCAGTGTAATGAATGTGCTGCACTGCTGCAAACCTGCTCTGCCCTTTCAGAAACTGCAGCTGTGCTTTATAAGCATCCAGGACACAATTTAAAACAGGAATATTTGCCCAGTAGTGTCCTTGTGCCCCACTGATTGCCAGAGTCCATAGCTGGACGTTGAATCTGTCCCATTCCCCTTGTTTAAAGCTGGTGCTGCAGAAAAACTGTAACAGTTTGTGGAGGTAACTCACTCCTGCAGCTGGTGAAATGCAGAATTCCGTGAGATCTCCTGTGGGCAGCCCTGATCTGGTTACTGCTAAAATTGGTGGGAATAGGCTTTGGTACACAAATGTGCTCTAAGCTGTATTTTTCTGGCTGTTTTTCAGTTCTCCACCTATTTTCCTGGTTACTTCGATGGCCAGTACTGGCTTTGGTGGGTCTTCCTTGTACTAGGTGAGTGTCTACGGGGGAAAAAAATGCTTAAAACCTCTGTAAAGTCAGTTAGGATTTTGTGAGCATTCCTGGCTGTTAAATGTGTGTGTGTAGATGTACAGATGAAATGTGACCCTCATACTCCTCTGACTGAACACATTCAGCTTTTAAAAGCGGATGTAAACACTGTTCTGCTGCTGCCAGTTCTTGGTGGCAGCATCCTGATATCATCCAGAAGCTAAGAAGAGGATAATGCTTGTAACTGATGTTGTGTCTGCTCTTGCATCTTAAATGGAAGAGTGGATTGTTGCCTTCCTCATTTTATTTTCTTTTTCCTGCTTTGGGAGTGACTGGATCTTGTTTGGAGTCAAAAGTTTTGTGATTGCCCAAGGAAAGTTTGTTTTTGAAGTTACCTGAAATGGAAAGAGGAGGTGTTATTGCTACCGAAAATAATGCCTGTGTGTGATCAGCTGCTGTGCATCCCAGTGATGAGGTCCCCTTGTAGTGGGGGCAGGCAGTTCAGCTGCTCCCTCTCACTGAAGAAACACCACCTGTGTTAACTGGACAAATGTGTCTCTCCCCTGCAGGTTTTCTGCTGTTTCTCAGAGGATTTATTAATTATGCAAAGGTTAGGAAGATGCCAGACACGTTTTCCACTCTCCCCAGAACCAGAGTTCTCTTTATTTACTAAAGGTAAATTTTCTGCTTTCCTGAATTCGTTCTGCTTTGATTTTGTCTCTATTTAGTGACTTTGCTGGGCTACACTTTCCGTTGCTTGAATATTTTTAGAACTCTAGGAAGCAGGGAACAGTTGATTCTTGGTATCCCCTGCCCAGCTTCTGAGTCTGCAGCGCCCAGACTGACCTGATGGGAGGCAGAGGAACACTGGACATTTCTCCCTGAGTTTTTGCTGAGGAATTGGCTATTCATTTGATTCCATGGCTAGACACTGTGAGAAGAAAACCTCTGCCCCTTGGTACTGCAGCATATTTGGCAAACGTGTCTTGGGGAATAAATCACATACCTGAAACACGTGGTGTGTGCCAATCCCGAGGAGAGGTCACAAAATGTTGTTAGAGGGGCGTGCCAGTGCCTTTGGCTTTTGTCCCAGAACGAGCAATTTGTCTCAATTCTGCTGTTTGAAATGGCTGCCAGGTTCCTGAAGAAATGACACCCTTGCACGCCTTTGCTCTCCTCAGACCTCTCCCACACACCTGAGCTGTCCTGCCTGAGCATCTTGCAAAAACCTGAGCGCTCGGGAGCCTTTGGCTTCAGTGCTGAACCTCAGCCTGCCTGCCCTAATGGGGCTTTAAAGGAGGAGGCTTAAGTAGCTGAAGCCTTGTAGCATAATTTCCTGCTCGCAGCAGATAATGGCCTGGCATTAACTGTCCCTCCCCGAGGGGAAGGAAATCCTGGAATAGGTTGCTTCCCAGCTGGGGAATGCAACATGATGCTCCCTTTAGAAATATCATAATAACGCTCCATTTCCCCAGACAGAGGCAATTGCAGCTGGGACAGTCAAAGAAACCAAAGTTACCCCAGCTTTAAATTGGGGGTCATTAAATTGTTGGGATCTGAAAACCGAGCCGTGGGTTTCCAAATGCACTTCCCTTTTATTAGAAACTGCAAATTGCCCACGATTCTACTTCATTTCCAGTCTGTGAGGAGAACCTGCAGCACAGAACAGCCTTTGTGCAGTGTTTTCCTCTGGTGATAGTGTGTAAAAATAGTTCAGCCAATTTCTTTATGTGTTTCAGTTCTGTTTAACAAAGTTCTGGTTTGTGACCTCCTCCAGGATCTGTAATATCCTCCCAGATTCCTGCTGAGTCACCAGAGGGTTGATTTCCCCCGGTTTATGGTCACAGAATGTGAGCATTTAAAGTCAGCTTTATCTCTGTATTTTGTCTGACTGAACATTTTTTTTTTTAAATTTTGCTCCTTTACCAAAACTTTATTTTTTATTTCCTAAAGGAACTCTGTAGTTTCTTTTTGCACAGACGTTTCCATGTTTGAAATTTGAAATTACAGTTTTAGAGACCTGGCTTCACTCCTTGCTTGTGGAGGTGTAGAGTGTTTAAATTCTTATTTATGTGTCATCTTAAAGCATTTTCATAAAGCACTTTCTCTTTCAGATATGCTGAGATAAATGTCCAGAATAATTCATAAATATTACAACTTTGATACTTCCCCTGAAAATAAATTTTTAATGCTGAATTCTGAGTGAAGAAACCACAAAAGACTTGGATTTTTAGTGTATTATTGTCCTTAGATGAGACTTCTCTTCAAGGCATGATGCAAAGGGCACAGTGAGGGGTTATTTTTATTTTAGGAAATTAGGAGGGGAATAAGGAATGCAAACCAGAAAATTCAATGTGGTGCAATGACTGTGGTGGAAAGCTGGAGTTTGCTATTCCAGCTGCGTGTGCAGTAATGGACACAATCCTGGTGTTATCCCATAAAATACGCACAGATTCTTGAGCATTTTGCTGGAGTCACATCATTGTGTGCTGAGGCACTTCATAAGCCCTTAGACATCCTGTGCTGTGTGAACGACATCCTCCTGTTGTCCAAAATAACCCTCTGACTGCAGTTTCGGTGTTCAATATCCTTCTCCAACAGATGTTTTCTGGCAAATGTCTTCCTGCATTAGTGAAATCCCCCCCAAGAAGCAGCAGGACACCTGCAGGAAGTGAATCAAGGCTCTGGAGCAGAAGAAAAAATAATCACCTGCTTTAAAATAAATAAATAAAAGTACTGTTGGAAAAAGAAAAAAAAAAAAAGGAGAAGCATTTCTTTCTATTTGTTTTTAGGTGTAAAATTTTAATAATTAACGCGGAGTTCTGTAATTGTTGACTCATTAGTGGCTAATGTTTGAAGCAGCTCTTGCAGTGAGTCTGTGACTGCTGATGGAGCCGTTCAGCCGGAGTTTGTGGTGCTGGGGCAGCAGGAGCCGCCCCGGGGCCAGCAGGGGCCAGGCTTGCTTTAGTTCCTCCTGCAGGCTGCGAGCTGCCGGCCCTACCCGTGCTGTGCGGAGTGTGACACCCTGTCCTGTGCGTGTGACACCCTGTGTGTGTGTGACACCCTGTGTGTGTGTGTGACACCCTGTGTGAGTGTGTGACACCCTGCGTGTGACACCCTGCCTGTGCTGTGCCGTGTGTGACACCCTCTGTGTGTGTGTGACACCCTCTGTGTGTG
>WBMY01000675.1:363483-394055 GCA_013397315.1 Donacobius atricapilla | reverse complement strand
AACGGACACTCCGGGGGATGCTGAGGAAATGCAGCCCCGTGGCTGGGGGACAGCAGGGACGGTGCCATGGCCATTTCTGGGGATGCTGTGGAAGCCCTTGGCCAGGGATGCGGGGCTGTCCCCGGCGCTGTGGGACAGAGCAAGGACGGGCCATGGTGTGCGTGAGCGAGCGGTGCCGGGGCAGCCCGCGGGACGGGAGCTCAGCACCCCGATCTCAGCCAAATGCCCGTTTTCTCTGGGCGGATGAGGGCACCGAGGCCGTGCTGGGGATGGAGGAGGAGGTTTTTACACGGCAGGGCTGATTCCTGGGCGCCTGGCGGGGGTTGTGCCCCCCCGGCCCACCCACGGCCGCCGCTTCCTGCCGCCGCCGAAGGTCACTGCCCTCGCCACTTTAACTGCTTTGCTAATTATGCCCTGAGCTGGACCTTTAAAGCGATCTGGGAGGAGGAGAAAAGAAAGAAAAGAGGAAAGCAAAGGGGTTGCAGATGTGCAAAGGCCGAGCTCGGCAGGGCCGGGATGCAGGAGGAGCGTGGGGCTGTGCCCCCTGCCCATCCTCACCGCGACGCCTCCGGGAACTTTTGCCTGCAGATCGTGTCATTTTAGTATTTTTGGGATCTTGTCCCTGCTCCTCTCTCTGCCAGCCCCTGCACACCGCAGTAGCAGCTCGAATAAAGGGATCTGAGCGTGTTACCATGCCCTGCGTTTCATTTGGAGTGCCGCACTGCCACGGCAGGTGGGACTCNGCAGATCGTGTCATTTTAGTATTTTTGGGATCTTGTCCCTGCTCCTCTCTCTGCCAGCCCCTGCACACCGCAGTAGCAGCTCGAATAAAGGGATCTGAGCATGGTTTTTGCCCGCAGATCGTGTCATTTTAGTATTTTTGGGATCTTGTCCCTGCTCCTCTCTCTGCCAGCCCCTGCACACCGCAGTAGCAGCTCGAATAAAGGGATCTGAGCGTGTTACCATGCCCTGCGTTTCATTTGGAGTGCCGCACTGCCACGGCAGGTGGGACTCCTGCCTCTTCAACAGGGGCACAGAGCAGCCAGAAAAATCAGAGAATCCCGGAATGACTTGGATTGGGAGGGACCTTACAGCTCATTTCATTCCGCTCCCTGCCACAGGACACCTTCCACTGTCCCAGGCTGCTCCAAGTGCCCGTCCAACCTGGCCTTGGGCACTGCCAGGGACGGGAGATGGAGCAGCCGCAGCCCCACCTGAGCTCCCAGGGCAGCTGCGATGTGTTTGCAATCACTTCCCACTGCCTCCCACAGCTGCGAGTGGGGCCCAAAAGCCCCAGCCCGGGGTGGAGGTTTCTTTCTCTGGGGTTCCTGTGCCTGCAGCAGGTCACGGGAGCTTTCCCTGGGGGAAAACCGATCTCCTCTGCACCCCAACCCTGCTCTGGGTGCCCAAATGAGCTGAAGCCTGTGCCAGCACCATCCTTTGCCATGGAATGTGCTCCTGGATTGTGCGAGGACTTGCCTGAGTTACTGCTTGATTTCCCAGCTCACTGAGGTAAGGGAGAGCAGCGCAGATCCTCCTGCTGAAGTGGAGCCCTGGGATTTGTCCCTTTGGGTGGGACAGGGGTTGGATGGCAAAGCTCTTGGTAGAGCTGGACAGGTCCCTTCTCAGACTGACCCCTGGCTTCAGGATTGGACCTGGGGCTGGCCACTGAGGGACCACAGAGCCTGGAAGGATAAATTCTCTTTCAATTCCCTGAGGAGAGAGATGGGGGGTTGGATCTTACACTGATTAAGTAAAGTTAGGACTGGGAAGCAGAGCTCCTGGTGCCAGGGTGGTTTGGTGGGTGGGCAGTGGGAGCTGGGCAGGGCTTACCCAGCTCCAAGGGTTACCTGGCCCCACAGGGGCAGCTGCTCAGCCTGGGCAGGTGTTTCAGTTTTAAATGTCTCCCAGAGAGTGGATTCTTGTGGCATAAGGTGCAGAACTCAGTCCCGGGACTTGTGGATGAGTCTCTTGTGCTTGATTCCTGCATTGTGTGGGTGTCTGTGTCAGTGTCTTTTGTTTGGTTTAGTCTGTTTGGAGCAAAATAGCTCCTGAATTCTTGCAGGGATTTTACAGCCCTCTCAATCTGTGTCTCAAAGGACATAAAGTGACCCCAAAACACTGGGGCAAAACCTGGTGCTGGGATGTGGGGTGGGTGTGAGGGCTGCCAGAGCCCCTTGTCCTTGGCCCTGCAGCACTGCTGGGTTGTGGCAGGCTTTGATCAGACCCGGATCTATCACCCCAAACCTCCCAGCTGGAAATAGAGAGGAAGAAGCACTTTAGAGGCCCGAACTTCCTGAAGCTGCTGGGAATGACTCATCCATACGTTGGCAGAGCCTGAGCCAGCTGCCAGCAGGAGAGAGCAGGCAGGGCTGTGCTGGGAGGAGGAGGAGGCAGCGAAAGGCTCTTCCTGCTGCTTTTCCCCTCGGCCATCTCCTCCTTGGTCCAGTGTGTGCCCTCTGCGTTGGGACAGGGCTCAAATCCCAGCAGGAGATTTGAAGAGGAAGAACCAAGGGGTTCTTTCAGCCCACCTCACCTAAAGCAGGCTGTGGAAGCTCCAAAGTGCCAAGGGATGCAATTAAGGGAGCTGCTTTTTTTTTCGGAGATGCAGTGCTTCTATTAAGCAACTGCTCCGGTTATGTCCCTGCTAATTGAAGTAAATTGCTTTCTGCCATCAAATTGGGAAGTTCCCCTTCCGATCCTAATGTGAGTTTAGAACATGATTTCCAGCCTTTAGTCTGCTTTTAGTGCTCTCCCTTTAATTAGTTCCCTGGATCCAGCTGACTCCTGCCAGCCTGCAGAGGTGGCATTTGGAGGACTCTGCTTCCTTTCAGAACCAAAGGGAGCAGGAAGGATTTCTTTGCTGTGTGTTGCTTTTCCTTCCCTCCCAGCCCGTGTTCCTGGTGCATGGCTGAGGCAGAGCTTGGATTATTTTGAGGCTGGCTTCATCCAGGCAGTGGCCAGTGCTCCCAGTGTGGGCTGCTGCATCCCCACGGCCACAGGCTCAGCAGGAGGAGAAATATATTTAATCTGGTCCTGCAGTAAATTACTATTCTAGATTAGAAATGAAGACCATGAAGTGGGCATGAGTCACTCTATTTGCTGTGGTCGCGGTTTTTCCTCTCATTAATCTTCTGTCCTGCTCTCACTCCATGCTCTGCATGGGAGGGAAGATGGAGAATGGGAACCTCAAGACTGTCCATGGCTCCTTGGACCCTGCTCAACTGCTGGGATTTCTTATTTTAATTCTTTCCGTTCTGTGGATCTCAGTGTTGTCCCAAGGGTTTTGCAATAGCTGTGTTGAAAACCAAGGCTCTACTTGCAAGCAAGCATAGACCACTTTAATTTAACCAGTGCAAAGCCATGTTTTGTGTTGTGTAGAATCCCAGCCTGGTTTGGGTTGGAAAGGACCTTAAAACTCACCCTATTCCACCCCACTTCTGTGGACAGAGACACTTTCCATTGTCCCAAGTGGCTCCAAGCCCTGTCCAGCCTGGCCTTGGACACTTCCAGGGGTCCAGGGGGAGCCCCAGCTTCTCTGGGCACCCTGTGCCAGGGCCTGCCCATCCTCCCGGGGAAGGATTCCTTCCTTGCACCTAACCTAAATCTGCCTTCTTCTCAGCTTGAGACCACTCCCCTTTGTCTTGTCATTATTAGAACTGATTTCTTTCGGTTAAGTTTAGATTGATTTCTGACTGGCATAAAACTGAAGGAGGGAAAAAAGCGCAGCTGAATACCAAACAGCTCATAATAATGCCTTGGGAGGCAGGTGAGCTCTCAGTCCACATTAGGAGCAGGTGGTGTGAATTGAGGAGTTTGGCTTGGTCCTGTTGCAAAGTCTAAAGCCAAATCTGTCCTGGGACAAGCCCACTGCCGGCATTGGTGCTGATCAGGCTCATCCCAGGTTTTCACTTTCGCTTGTGCGATGAGCGGATTTGGGTTGCTTGTGGTGGCTTGAATTCCTGTCTCTGTGGCCAAGAGTCAGGAGAGAGGAGCCAGTTGTACTCTGGACTGCAGCTCTGTGCTGTGATGACACGATCAAAACATTAAGGATCCTGCTTCTTGGGGAAATGCAGGAATCCAAAACATCTGGGCAGTTTGTTTGTGCGTGTTGCCTTCCTTCGTGCCTTTGTTCATCCTTTCCAATTACTGCTGCGAAGTATAAACTTAAAACAGAGACGAGGCTGAGCTTGTGGGGAACATATGGACAAATGGAAAATAAACAGCATGAGGAATTCCTGGCTAATGAGCTCTTGGATGATAAGATACTACAAAAAAAAAAAAAAAAAAAAGGCGCAAAAGAGGTCTGAGCTTTGCTTCTGTTGTAGCATGAGAAGAAAATTTCCCTAATGATGCCCAGCTTCACTCTGATGCTGCACTGCAGCGTCTCCTTTGTGGCTACAAAAAAACACGAGGGTCTGTGTCCACTCTGGATCCACTCTTGGGGTTCAGCCCGGCCAAACTGGGCTCACAGATGGGTCTGGGCCGTGGCCATGGGCTGCAGCCCCCAGCTCTGTGAGGGGACGGAGGCCCTGCTCTCCCTGCACCTGGCTGGCTCCATGCTGCCTCTCCATGCCCAGCTCCTGGCTTGCCCATCTCGGCCTCCCTCGTTACACATGTTATTAATTGCTCCAGCTGAACAGGAACTGGCTCCTTCCTCCTCAAGTTCAAGGTTTGTGTCTCGTTCTTCCTGGCAGAAGAAGATGATGCTTCCTTGCATTTGAGGCCGGAGTTGCCCCACCAGCTTTGCAGTTTTTGGTCATGGTTTGGTGGCTGTGGGGTGATTTTTGGTGCCAGGATTCAGGATTAGCAGTTGCACTCTGTGCAAATCAGGACAAAGCCATGGAATCACTTAGGCTGGAAAACTCCGAGATCACCAAATCCAATCACTCCCCCAGCGCTGCCGAAGCCACCACTGACTGTGTCCCCAAGTGCCACATCCACGTGGTTTTTGAGCACTTGATGTGTTCATCCCTGCTTAGCTTTGGCACCTGGATCGGACTCTTGGTGCTGCTGAAACTCTCTTGGTGGGGAGGCAGGATGGGAGGACCAAGGCAGCAGGGACTAGGATAGGCTGGCACTTCACATGGAAAGGGCAAATTCTCTGCAAATGAAAGTGAATAAAATAAAAAAAAAAAGAAATAGAAGTTCCAATAAATGTAGAAGAGTAGATTGAATGCATAGGAAAGAAGAGCAGAAGTGTTTTTGAGGGGTTTCTGCCCAGGCAGGGCACTGTCAGACTGTGCTGGCTCTGGTGGGTGCTGGCTGGGGGTGTTTATATTTCAAGATGCTGATGTGATCCCAAATAGCCACAGTGGAGTATTTCCTTCCAGAGGGCAGGAATGCAGTTGGAAATGCCTCTATCACACTCGTCTCTCTGGCCAAAATGCTATTTAAGCATCAAACCACATGGACCCAAATGAGGTGGCAGGCTTTGGTTAAACTTGAAAACAATTAGTTAAAAATCAAAGAAGCAAACACATTGTTTGTTACGGGTTTGTGCCTTTTTTTTTTTTTTTTTTTTCTCTCTCTTTCTTTCCAGGGGAAATTGGGATTCTTTAATTGGCTCAGCTGGAGCAAAAACCCCAGATCAAACAGCGAGCGAGCTGGAACAACAAAGGAATGTCCTGGTATTTCTTTTTCCAAGTTTAGAAATGGAAGTCAGGGCAGCCTTGGGATTTGTGGAAATTCCTCTGTGCATTGTTGGGAGGTAGAGGAAGTGGTTTCAAGCGCAGCTCCTGGATGGTGCCTGGCGGAGCGGGGCCAGTTTCCACTCGCCCGGCTCCCCTTCAGCATCCCCCCGCGGCCACTGCAGCACCCGGGGGCTCCCTGTGCCCCTGCCCCGGGCTCTGCCATGGCAGTCAGCCCAGGAAAATACATGGAGACATTTCTCCATTCCTGCCGGTGTCTCTTTCTTGCAGCCGCTTGGCACAATTGGAGTCGGAAAAGGCTGCTTTCAGTCCACTATCAGCTTCTGGAAGAGCTGTTCCCATTTCTATGCAGAGCTGTTCACGTGTAGATCACAATTTCCAGTTTTGATGCCTGTTTCCCACCGCCCCTGGGGTCATTTGATGCCAAAAAAAAATCTTTCAAGGCCCGCAGGCAGGTCATCGATGTATTGAGAGGAGGGAGAGTGCTCCTGGTTTAAAGCATGTGCTGTTCCTATTCCTGTCACAGCAGAGATGGTTTAGGTAGGTTTGGGGTTTTCCTTGTTGTTTTGGCCAGCACAGCCGTGCAGCTGGAGGGGAGAGCCCGATCTCGGGTGGGAGGCAGGAGATGAGCGGGATGCTCCATCCCCGGGGTCGTGTCCCCCCGCGGGGCAGGAAAAGTGAGCCCCATCGCCTGCTGCCAAGAAAAGCCTCTCCAGAACGTCCTCTGGGCGCTTCAGGGCCCGGATGATTTTCACTCTGCTCTCCCTCACGGCACAGGGGTTATTTTTTCAGCGAGGGCTGGCCCCAGGTTAGGGTCGGGCACGGCTCCTGCCCAGGGCTGCGCTTGGTGCTGCTGCTGGGGTGATGCTCCCCAAAAAGTGACCTCTGTGGGGCAGGAGGGCATGAGCCGCAGGGGGATGTGCAGGGCTGGGGGGCAAGGGCCCATCTCACCTCGCTGCCCAGCGCCTTGCGGGCACCCCGGCCCGGGGACGGATGTCCCGAGCCCCAAGGTGGGGACCCCGTTGGTTTCCAGGGTCCTGCTGCGCTGGTTTCAAAGATTCTGGATGTGCTGCAGCGTTTGGGGGATGCCCACATGGAGCAGCCCTGGCCAGTGCCCCACTATCCTCCTTCTATATAGATATATATTCCCCTTTAATATATATATATATATATTTCCCATATGTGGTTGATTTTCTTCTTTTTTCTGATGTTTTAATGCAGTTTCTTTCTACAGTCAGTGAAGTGCTTTGGATGTTAATAGGAAACAGTATCACATTTTTTGTGTGTTTTGGGTTATTTGTCTCGGCTTTTATTAGGCTTGTCATGCAAGTCATCAGGCAAAAATGTAAAAGAAGAAACTCTGTGTGTGTGTGTTTGTACTGGGGACCAAACCCAAGACCCATCAGTACACGATGAAGGGAATTGTTCTTTGTTTTCCAGGGAAACTGGGTCCCGGTATGAGGAAGCCCTGGGGGCCATGAGTGGTACCTATTGTTTTATTCATGGTCTGTGTCAGCGCTGCCTTCCCAGCCCCGCCACATGGGCTGGAGCTTCTGCCACGGGGATGAGCAGATGCCGTGTGTGAGAGGGGCTTTGGGACACCGGCACGTCCCAGAGCAGGGTTTTCCCACGGCGTTTTATGGAATTCTGAGGCTCAGGGGCCGGTGGCTCCTGGCTGGACCAGAGCCCATGGCTGCAGCACTGCCCGGTCTGTCTGAGCACCAGGCTGGGCGCTAGGGCTGCCTCTGAGGTCACAGGTACCCTCTGAGGAGCTTGGCAGCGCAGATGGGACTGGGAGAGACACTCGGAAAGTTGTTCCCTTTGTATCAGTAATGATTGATTCGATCTGAACAGAAAATCCAGCTCCAGGCCTCCTCTCCTAGAGGCGCTGTCCTCTCTTTGGGTGCATCTCGGTGCCCGGGGGATGCTCTGCTCCTTCTGCAGCCACTTGCAGAGGGACAGAACAGCTGGAAACCCCTCTTTTGGTTCCACTCTCTCTTTTGTAGTTTGGAATCTGTTTCTGTTGGTGTTTTTAGCCTTGTTGGCAGCAGGGCCCTGCCTGTCCCCCAGCCGGGAGCTGCTCCGGCAGGGAGATGTTATTGGTGCTGAAAGGGGCTGCTGAGATGTGTCCCGTAGTCAGTGCAAACATCAAATTACAGAGCTCCCAGCTGGCATTTTAGGGTTTTAAACTCCCTTGTTCCTTCCAAAGGATGTAATTTTGGGGGTAGCCTTTTTGTTGCAGCATAATCATTACTATAATAATTTCATTTCCAGTGTTGTGGTGCAGAAGCCAAGGAATCCAGAGGGAGCAGGAGCAGTGTTTCCTGAGCTGACACATGGGATCCTGTGCGCTGAGCAGAAATGGCAGCCGAGGTGTTGCTGAGCACTTCCCGCTCATGGAATTGCTCCAGGCTGAGGAAGCTCCTGCTCTGCCCTGTCCTTCAATTAATGCTTGAGGAACCACACAACCAATCGGTGGCTGGTGCTGTTCCCTCAGGAAAAGGGCAAGGAAGGAGCTTTGACAGTAAAGGGCAAGATTTCATCTCCTCTGAGCTGTAGGCAGTGTTTGTCATGTCAAGGTGCTGGGTAGGGTTCTGAGCTGTCCTTCCAAAGGCTGGGTGTTGGGATTTAGTATCAAACATCATTTGAGAGCGCAGAATCCCAGACTGGTTTGTGCTGAACAGCTCTTAAGGATCATCCTGTCCCACCCCTTCCATGGCAGGGACACTTCCCACCATCCCAGGCTGCTCCAAGCCCTGTCCAGCCTGGCCTTGGGCACTGCCAGGGATCCAGGGGCAGCCACAGCTGCTCTGGGCACCTGTGCCAGGGCCTGCCCACCCTCCCGGGGAAGGATTTTTATTTATTATCCTACAATCCTGTTTGTATTTTCATCTCCACATGCGAAGCTGGTACTGCAAGTCCCTGAATGTGCCCGTGTGTAGCCAGCGCTTCACTTGCAGCCTGGATGAGCTGTTCTGGGCTGGCCCTGGCTGGAGTGAGCCTGGGTGGCTTCTCTTGAGGCCATCTGAGATCCTGGTGTGTGAGGTTTTCACATAAAAATCCCTCAAAACTCGCTGTTCCTGGTTCCAGTTTGTGCATTCCAGTTTTAGCTGGGATGCATGGGCTGAGCATCCTTCCCTCAGGATGCAGCAGGGTTTGCTCCGGCTCACGAAGGGGTGGTGGCCTTTGCTCCTGGGTGCTTGAGCTCCTGCTGTGCCTGAGGGTGCACTGGCCCTCTTGCAAACCTCCAGCAGCCCGCAGGGAAACCTTGGCTCTGAAGCAATCACAGAATGAGATTGGTTCGGGATGGGAGGGACATCAAAGCTCATCCAGTGCTACCCTGTGCCACGGACAGGGACACCTTGCACCGGATGATGGTGGTGGGCGTGAGGGCGTGATGCAGTGGTTGGTGTCCCAGCGTCCTGGCAGGGTGGGGCAGCCTTGGGTGCAGCAGAACAGACAGGCTGGGAGAGCTTTAAAACGCTAAGATGAAAATGAATTAGATTCAAGAGAGAAAATCCTCATTTGCTGAAGGGCGAAATGAAGGAAGATGGGGAGAAGTTGTTTGTTAGTAATAAAGAATGAGCTTTTACAAAGACCTCGTGTCCAAAGCTCTTTAACTTTTCCTGGCATTTCCCATCCATTCCATTGTTAAGCCCTTTGCTGTCGGAAAACAGCGCCGGGACAAGGCGCTCGATGATCTCATCCCCAAGGCTTCTGCACTCGCCTCTGTTTACCCATCCCACAACATTTGCTCCTCAGATTTGGTTTCCTACTTTGAAGAAAAAAAATATGAAGGAAAAAGGAAAAAAAAAAATTTAAAAAAATCTTTCATTTGTGCAGTGTCCCTCCCTGGCACTGGGCTCCGAGGAAAATAGCACCTCGGTGGTTTTCAAGGAGAGGATGGACCACAGTGCATTCCCACAATTTATAAGAGGAGACAGGAAGGCCTGAGTGACTCATAAACACTAACAGATTCTGTGTATGAGCTTCTCTTTGTTGTTTGTTATCCTTAATTTCATGGTTTTCCTTCTTTTGAGCGTGTTTGTGTATTTTAGACGATGCCATCATTTTGTCAGGACACTTTGTGTGTGGTTCCCACACAGGAGCAATGTTGTCTGCCTGATGGCTGGCCTCACAAAAATAAGACAGCAGCCAGTGGAAAACCCTTGAGGGCTCCGTTTGGTGCCACATCCTGACACGAGGAGCCCGGGGCGGTGAGGAGGGGCGGGAGGGACCCTTCCCTGGCGTGTGTCAGCTGGTGCTCTGCATGGGAGGGGGTCAGGACCTCCTGCGGGGGGGCAGCTCCGAGGGCCGTGCTCAAAGCTCCCCCGTACAGTGACCCTAAATCTGTCACTCGTGGGGCACTGGGAGGGTCAGGCTGCCACGGCCGGTGTGGCCTGGGGGGTGAATGCCCTTTTGAGGGTGGCTGTGCCCCACCCTGGCTCTCAGTGCTCCCTGCCATGACTCTCTGAAGGCTGGGTGCACCTCTGTGTGCTGGCTGTTTCTGCGGTTTTTCCTGATTTGGCTAAAAGCAATCACTTGTCAGAGGGCTGGGATGAGTTTCCTTGAGCAAGGAGGTCTTCAGTGCTCTGTGTGGACGTTGGCTTCATCTTGCCTTTGTTTTCCCCTTGCCATCCCACCAAAACCTCCCCTCTTGCAATTGCCGAGGGCACGAGTTGGCACCCACTCTGCCTCGGAGCTGGAGTGGTTAAATCCTGCCGGGAAGGCACATAGAAACCTCTTCAGACAAGGCAGTTCATGCATGAAGGTATTTTTAATTAATGATGGGATGGCTTGGGTTGGAAGGGTCCTTCAAGATCATCCATTTCCCACACCCCTGCCATGGGCAGGGACGCCTTCCACTAGACCAGGTTGCTCCAAGGCTTGTCCAGCCTGGACTTTCAGATCAGTGAAGCCATGCAACCCTCAGCTGCTGGGATTGCTGAGCAGTGATAGTGGGACGTGCCAGGAGCAGCCCTGCACAGGGACCCCCAAGCCCTCCTCCTACTCCCCTCTGGATCTGGGGATGGCACCAGTGCAGCTCTTTAAATACACTCAAAAACTCAGACACGCAAGTAAGCACTAAACTTTCCCAAGGTGGCTGAGTAATCGTGTTTGCTTTAGCATTTTAGTCCCCCAATTACCCAAGCCAAGGATATTGCCTCTTTAAACAGAGTTCAAAAAGCCCAAGAATTTTTTTATAAATAGCTCACATCCTCTTGATAACAACCCGGCTGCTATTTATTGCCCACTTCCCCTCAGACAGACAGGTCAGAGGACTGAAAATCGCGCTTCCCATGAAATCCAGAGGAACTGGGGTTTTCAGGTTCCTACAATTGTTTGTCATTCTGGGTTTCCTTTGCAGTTTACAGCGTTCGGGCAGGCTCACCCTGCAAAGGAGGGATTGTTAGGATATATTGCTGCCTCCCTGGAGCCCTAAGCCCCATTTTCTGCTCCCATCTTTGGGACCAGCAGGAAGCCCCATTGCTCCCCAGCACCATGGGGTCCTTCCAAGCCATTTTTTAAACTCCACATTTCATTGAGTCCTCTCTGCTCTTATTTTTACACTCTCACCTTCCCATTCAGTCCAAAGCTGTGTGGCCAGAACTGTCTCCTGCTGGAAGCAGGTGGGAGCTGCTTCCTGATGCTTCCCTGCCTCTTTGGAGAGGGAGCTGCAGGCACAGAGGCTCCTCAGCGAGCTGGGATTTGTCCTGTCCAGAGCTCAGACTAACCCAATCCGCTGGCTGTGCTTCAGTCGCTGTGAAATCACGGAATCAAACAGAATGGTTTGGTTTGGAGAGGACTTTAAAGACCATCTAGTTCTAGCCCCCAGTACAGCTGGAGGTTTCTTGGCAGTGGATAGACACCCATGTAAAGAAAAAAACCACTTTAGTTGTATTCCTAAGGCTAATTTACAGGAATATCAGGAGACGTGGTTTGTGCCAGCCTTGAAGCTATTTGTCATGGTGCAGCTGTGGGATGGGGCTGCTGCTGAGGAAAACAGAACTGTAGCTCCTTGTTCTCAGACATGAAAGATGATAAAAATTGGCTTTGGTGGGACTCCAGACCATAGGGCTGGAAGCGGAGGACTCACCCTCTCTGTGAAAAGCAATTAACTACTGTCACAATGAGGATGGAGTTTTAATTCATTCATTCATTCTTTAGCATCTCTTGGGACACGGTGACTTCCCTGAAGGGACAACGTGAACCATTTCCTTGCCAGCTCAGGGCAGGGTGTTTCTGGGTGGAGGATTTTGCTGCTCTGCCCGTGGCTGGAGGCTCCAGTGCCGTACCTGGGGCAGAGGGATGCGGTGCAGAACGCCCCAGTCCCGTGCTCCGGGGATATCGTGTTTCTGATTAGGAGCACGCAGTCACATAATGGCATCATAATCACAAACACACCTGGCTCTGAGCACGACGGGGCTGGATGATTTATTCCTAAGAGTTTCTTCATGCAGAAACTTCTATTTATTCCCTGTCGTAAGGGCAGGAAAAATGTCAATGGAAGCTGCAGTGGTATGGTGCTAATGGGAATTACGTGGTTCAGTCTTCCCTCTCTTCAGGAATACTGAACAGTAAAATTTTTAGGCTTTTTATGGAGAAATTGCTGTGCCTTTGTGCTTGGGAGCATGAGCCTTGCTTGGGTTTGCAGAACCCAGCTGGCCTGGGGAGGGAGCAGGGGGTGCTGAGGGGTTGCTTGCCCTGCCCAGTCCCTCGCTGCTGGTGGGGCAAGAGCCTGGCAGAGCGATCAGAAACCTCGGAAACTTGAAATCCTGGCTGGTTCTTGGCTCTTTTCTGGTTTTAACAGGATGTGGTGGGGTTGAACTCTGGTCCTGAGCCCTCATCTTGCTTTTGGGAGGCTGCTGAGCCCAGGTGAAATAAATGCCTCTGTTTACACCAGGGAGGCGCAGAGGTTTGTGATTCGGTTTTTCTTTTTTAAAAGATTTATTTAAACATCTTTTGAATATCTCCCCCAGTCACACCTTTGGCTGATGTTTCTTAGCTTGCTGGTTGTTTCCTACTTGCCATTTGTTTCTTTTCTGCAGCAGCAGAAGCCTTGTTGTGTCCTAGCTGGCTGTCCGGGCTGGATGTCCAGGGCTGTGATGGGCTCTGGTGGCCTGGGCATGGTCAGAAACTTCTATGAAGCCTCTTCGCCCCTTCTGTGCGCCAAAGCCTGGTGTGCAGCTTGGACCCTGGGGTCAGTTTGGGGTGGCTCTGCCCCAAGGCCTGTCCAGGCTGTGTGGGTGCCGGGGGAGGGCTGGGACCCTGCTGGAAGGCTTGGCCTTGACCTCCGCGGACATTTCCTCCTCCCCCTGAACGGGGACGTTCCTGGGGGAGCCCCCTCTGAGGACATCCCTGAAGTTCCAGGGCACTCAGCGGGAGCCCAGGGATGCTCCCATGGGAGGTATGATGGGGAGGCAGTAAAACAAAGTGCAAAGGCAATTTCTCTCTGTCCTGGCCATTTGTCTGCCACTCACAAAGAGGCCAAACTGCATCCCTGGGTGCTGCTGGCGTGGAGCTCTGTGAGGAGCCCGGGGGAATCTGTGCTGGGGCAGAATTATTTTCACATTGTATAGCCTATGCTTGTGGAGTTGGAGATGGTTTCCTTTGAGAGTCAATAACTGAAAATGATGTAAAAAAGGATTAAAAAAAAGTGCTGTTAATTCTGATAGATTAAAAAAATAGCGCTTTAACATCTTCTGCTCAAATCAAGCGGAGTGCTCTGGTTTGCTTCAAGCAGAGAGACATGAGTGCTGTGTTGGTATTTTTAAAGCTTTATGTGCAAGACATCAGTTGGTGTTGCCAAACTTTGATTTAAATTTATACATCCTGGCTCAGCCTGTTTGTCAAAAAAAAAGAAAAAAAGAAAAATCACTCCTAGCATAACAAATTCAGTATCTTTTCCTTATTGCAATTTTTTTGGCATCAGATGTCGTGATCTCCACAGTGTAGTTATTGTCTCTTTATCTGATCCATTGACTAATTCAACATTATTGTTTCAATAATATTATTTCAGGCCAGGTAACACACTCAGGTTACCTCTGTGATGACACAAAACATGGCACAGCTTCCAGTGAGTCACAACTCCACAGTGTGTGCAAATAAATAACAGGAATGGTGAAAAATAACCCGGATCCTGTATTTTTAGCAGTCCCGTGTGATGCCGGTGACACAAGGGGAGCTGGGGGCAGGAAGGGTGGTGGGCGCTGGTGGGTGGGAGCCCCAGGATGTGGCTCAGGGGCTGAGCAGGGACCCAGGGAGTTGGTCCTTGACAGCTTCTTGCCCTTTTCCAAGGAGGTGGGGGAGTTCTGGCTGCCCCCGTGTCTGGGGGGACCTTGGGGTGGGCTGGCCAGGGCTGGAGGGTGCTGTGCACCCACCCACGGCCCAGTGGGGCTGTTCTGGTGTGGGCAGCACAGCTCTGCTCCTGGAAAGAAGCAGCGGAGCTGGAAGTGGGTGTGAAAGGCTGGGGGAGGCTCTGTGCGATGGGGTTGGCACAAGCCCTCTGTGTGCTGGGGCTGCCGCCTTTGTGGTTGGCTNATATATTTATATATATATATAATTTCTAGATCAGTACATTCATCAGTACTTGTTTTTCTTCACAAACAGAAGAACTCTTACAATAGTAGACTTTCTAAAATAAATACTATTAAAATAGAGCTTCAAAATAAATATTCTATACAAAGAAAAAAAAAACCTTCTGTGGTAACTTTGCAGGGTGTACATGTGAGGGGGTGGTAAGAGAAGGGTGGGGGAAATATTTCTCAGGGTGTCTGAGTGTGGGAGAGGAAGGGAATACCCAGTGCTGGGAAGGGTGAGGGCTCATCAGGGTGGCAAAGCTGGTGCCCAGGCAGCACCAAATCCGGGATTTGGTGGCAGGCAGGGGCGCAGGGCTGTGGTGAGGGTGTGTTTGTCTGTTGGGGCCGCTCTGCTCCCGCTGGGAATGTGATGTGGCATTGCCAGCACCCTCAGGTCCCCCCTTCTTGCTCTCTGGGCTGTTGTGTGAGGGCAGGGGCAACCCTGGCGTGAACCTGCTGCAGCAATTAATTAGCAGAGCTGCAGCAATTAGCAGGGCAGGTGCCCTGCCATCCTCCTCCAGAGCACAGCCCCCATGCCAGGGGCAGCTGCCCTGCCCTCCTGCCCCATGAGTGTCCCCCCAGCGCCGTGGCTGGGCGGTGGGTGCTCGTTAGCAGCTGTCCCTTCGTTAGCGGGGGGATCTGAGCGTGGCAGGATGGCAGGGCTGGAACAGGGTGCCACAGCACCGTGCCCTGGTACATCTCCGGCGTGGCAGGAGACCCAAGTACCTTCAAAGGGAACGGGAGGAGGGAATTGTTGGGATGGGGAAGAGTGGGAATGCCGGCGTTATTGATGGGAGCTGTTCCCTCTGGCAGAGCCCCGGCTCGGGCCAAGCCCGGCCCTTTCCCAGCTCCAGACGGGGCTCAGCACCCTCCTGCCATGCCTTGGGCTGGCAGCTGCTGGAGCAGAGTCCAGCGGCCGTGCCGGGGGCCGAAGGGAGGAGGGAGGGTCACTCTGCTACGCTGACCACTGCTCTAGCACACCCACAATGCTGGACGGGCTCCAGCACGCCATCACCGGCTTACAGGGCTTAGATATTGAAACAAACCAACAGAGAAATAGTTTACAGCTATGTACAATGAGAGGAAATCCGGCTGGGATTGCTGGGGGTATGTACATGAGTGTAGATTGGCACAGCGGCCACCGTTCCATGCAGCCAAGCCATGGGCTCTGCCAGGGGGGATTTTCAGCACAGACTCCCCAGGAACAGCCAGGGACAGAGGGTCGAAAAGGTAAAGCAGCTGTGGGTGGAGGCCATTTGGGCAGCTGTGGTACCCACAGAGGAGGGCAGCAGGTAAATTCCTCTCCTGCTGCCTTTTCTAGCTTGCTTGTCTCTTAGGAAAATGATTTCTCTTATTAAATACAATACCTTATACATTCAACCAACAGTTCAGCTAGTTTGGGGTTGGTTTTCCTTCTATCTTTTCCCCTCCAATTTGTGCAAGATAATAAATACAGCTCTGGATTCCCACCTGCTTCCTGGTGCCCACGAAGAGTTAACATGAGGCTACCCTATGGGAACTGGTGTCTGGTGACAGACGTTACATCCTTCTTTCTATGATTCAGCATGTACAAGCTAGCAAATGTTATAAATAGAAAAGTTTGTTGGCTTTCTTTTTTTCCAACTTCCCCATTCAATAAATATCTACAATTCAATTGAGCTAAACCCCAAGCCATCCAGCTGAGCTGGATTCTGAAACCCAAAGACACCAGAGTCCCACCAGGCTGCCCCTGCCAACCCCTACCCGTGGCTGTGTTGCAGCCAGGCCAGGGATTCCTGGAAATGCTACATGAGCTCTGCCTATTGCTTATCTAATTAGAGATGACATTTCACTGTCACTGCTGTGCATTTGCTGAGGAAGTCTCCTCTAATTAAAAACACCAAGAGAGACTAGGTCGGTTTTCTGCATGCAACAAGTACCTACCTACTCATTAGAGAGTTGCATGATTGGACCAAGATTCTTGTTTAGCACCTTGTAGTTGTTGAGAGAGAGGGGCTGCAGCATCCTTGGGGAAGGTAGAACCAGCCCTAGGATGAGCGCATGGACAGAGCCAATATTTGCGTGCTGAAAACCACGGGCCCGTTCGTTAGCTATGCTCTCTTCCTTCCCCTGGCTTTCCCTAGTGTGTGTTAACACCAAAACAAACACTAAAAGCATTCTTTACATTTAAAAAGACACTTTTGTACAGAAGAGGCAAAAGTCAAACAGCAGCAGTAGGGGTGGGGGAATGTGCTGTACTTCAAGCAAATGCCATCCCCCCCCCCAAGACAAAAATCTTGATATTTAATGAGCAAAGAAGAGCTTGTTCCAGGAGGGGAGGCACTGGGTTGAGACCCCTAGAAAAACACATCTGTGTGCATCGTACACTTAGGTTTGTGTGACTTCTTACCAGAGCNGCCGCCTGTGTGGTTGGCTCTCTTTAATGTTGAGCCCCGTGGAAGGAGCAGCCTGACTTCCAGGCTGGCATATTTTAGAGGTGCAGGGAAGGAGAGGATCGCTCCTCCAAGTTCACAGAGCAGGGTACTCCTCCTCACCGAGGTGCTGGCTCTTCCCACCGCAGATGATTTAATGAATAATTAATTGATGAGCCCCTGATGTGCCAGGCTGTGGGGCAGAGCAACCCCAGCATCACCCTGAGTTCCTTGGCAGGGCTGGAGAGCATCAAATAACCAATTCTGGGCTACTCTCTCTTGTATTTTTAGAATAATTGCTATAAACATTCTTGGGATTTTTTTTTTAAAAAGAACCACAGCAGTCATTTATATATTTAACAATATATATTTATANGCATTGCCAGCACCCTCAGGTCCCCCCTTCTTGCTCTCTGGGCTGTTGTGTGAGGGCAGGGGCAACCCTGGCGTGAACCTGCTGCAGCAATTAATTAGCAGAGCTGCAGCAATTAGCAGGGCAGGTGCCCTGCCATCCTCCTCCAGAGCACAGCCCCCATGCCAGGGGCAGCTGCCCTGCCCTCCTGCCCCATGAGTGTCCCCCCAGCGCCGTGGCTGGGCGGTGGGTGCTCGTTAGCAGCTGTCCCTTCGTTAGCGGGGGGATCTGAGCGTGGCAGGATGGCAGGGCTGGAACAGGGTGCCACAGCACCGTGCCCTGGTACATCTCCGGCGTGGCAGGAGACCCAAGTACCTTCAAAGGGAACGGGAGGAGGGAATTGTTGGGATGGGGAAGAGTGGGAATGCCGGCGTTATTGATGGGAGCTGTTCCCTCTGGCAGAGCCCCGGCTCGGGCCAAGCCCGGCCCTTTCCCAGCTCCAGACGGGGCTCAGCACCCTCCTGCCATGCCTTGGGCTGGCAGCTGCTGGAGCAGAGTCCAGCGGCCGTGCCGGGGGCCGAAGGGAGGAGGGAGGGTCACTCTGCTACGCTGACCACTGCTCTAGCACACCCACAACGCTGGACGGGCTCCAGCACGCCATCACCGGCTTACAGGGCTTAGATATTGAAACAAACCAACAGAGAAATAGTTTACAGCTATGTACAATGAGAGGAAATCCGGCTGGGATTGCTGGGGGTATGTACATGAGTGTAGATTGGCACAGCGGCCACCGTTCCATGCAGCCAAGCCATGGGCTCTGCCAGGGGGGATTTTCAGCACAGACTCCCCAGGAACAGCCAGGGACAGAGGGTCGAAAAGGTAAAGCAGCTGTGGGTGGAGGCCATTTGGGCAGCTGTGGTACCCACAGAGGAGGGCAGCAGGTAAATTCCTCTCCTGCTGCCTTTTCTAGCTTGCTTGTCTCTTAGGAAAATGATTTCTCTTATTAAATACAATACCTTATACATTCAACCAACAGTTCAGCTAGTTTGGGGTTGGTTTTCCTTCTATCTTTTCCCCTCCAATTTGTGCAAGATAATAAATACAGCTCTGGATTCCCACCTGCTTCCTGGTGCCCACGAAGAGTTAACATGAGGCTACCCTATGGGAACTGGTGTCTGGTGACAGACGTTACATCCTTCTTTCTATGATTCAGCATGTACAAGCTAGCAAATGTTATAAATAGAAAAGTTTGTTGGCTTTCTTTTTTTCCAACTTCCCCATTCAATAAATATCTACAATTCAATTGAGCTAAACCCCAAGCCATCCAGCTGAGCTGGATTCTGAAACCCAAAGACACCAGAGTCCCACCAGGCTGCCCCTGCCAACCCCTACCCGTGGCTGTGTTGCAGCCAGGCCAGGGATTCCTGGAAATGCTACATGAGCTCTGCCTATTGCTTATCTAATTAGAGATGACATTTCACTGTCACTGCTGTGCATTTGCTGAGGAAGTCTCCTCTAATTAAAAACACCAAGAGAGACTAGGTCGGTTTTCTGCATGCAACAAGTACCTACCTACTCATTAGAGAGTTGCATGATTGGACCAAGATTCTTGTTTAGCACCTTGTAGTTGTTGAGAGAGAGGGGCTGCAGCATCCTTGGGGAAGGTAGAACCAGCCCTAGGATGAGCGCATGGACAGAGCCAATATTTGCGTGCTGAAAACCACGGGCCCGTTCGTTAGCTATGCTCTCTTCCTTCCCCTGGCTTTCCCTAGTGTGTGTTAACACCAAAACAAACACTAAAAGCATTCTTTACATTTAAAAAGACACTTTTGTACAGAAGAGGCAAAAGTCAAACAGCAGCAGTAGGGGTGGGGGAATGTGCTGTACTTCAAGCAAATGCCATCCCCCCCCCAAGACAAAAATCTTGATATTTAATGAGCAAAGAAGAGCTTGTTCCAGGAGGGGAGGCACTGGGTTGAGACCCCTAGAAAAACACATCTGTGTGCATCGTACACTTAGGTTTGTGTGACTTCTTACCAGAGCTTAAGAGGTTTGGAGAGGCAAACCTCGCCCGTCTTCTCTTCGTGGCTTGAGTTACATCCCCTGGGCTGGGGGGGAACTGGGGTCGGCCACCATCCCCCGGGAGCGGGGCTCTTCTGCTGATGGGAAATACATATTCCACGGAGGGAAACCTGACCCTACGGATCAGCTTACAGGCAGGAGGACCCGGTGTTGATACAACTGCCTGAACACATCCTGCTGCGATTCCTCCTGGGAGGAGCAGCCCTGCCACCGTCTTGCTTTAGAAAGAGGGTCCAGACCAGTGGGGCCAGGCGGGATCCGCCCAAAGGGTAAAGGACCCTTCAACAAATGAAATGTAGCTTCACTTCTGGTCCAAAAACCTTTGAGGGACGCAGAAAGCTTTTGAGAAACGCGTACTTTGTGTGCAACCAGCCCTTGGAGTGGTGTCTAGGAGGGAAGGAAGGTGGAGGGAGTTCCCCCATCACCTTCAACAGGCTGCTGGGAGCGAGCTGGGGTTTGGAAGGAGACAGGAAACAAGTAGCCCGCCCTGAATTCGAATTCAAAGCAGCTTTTTGCAGCTGGGAATGGGGATTGGTTGTGAGGCGGCGCCTGCCAAGCGAGCAGTTAATGGTTCCTGTGGTGTGCAGGCCTGGTGAGCAGCCGTCCGTCCAAGCTGGGAGTTTTTCAGCAGCTGTACTTCATGATGTACACGGGTTTGCAGCCTTCACTCTGCATTATTAACATCCCCCCTTTGGCCCCGTCTATTTAAACTGCGACCAGTTCCAAAAAACCCTGAATAACCCAAAGTGCTTCAGTTCGTGGAAATAGTTGCTTCTGCTTTCTCCGAAGGCAAGAGGCTGACGCTCTCCTCAGAACACAGGTTAATAAAAAGAGCCAACACCACCCTGCTCCGCGGAGCATCCTCCCAGCTCCGTCCTCCCAAAGCTATTAAAAGGGCTTTTCCGCCCCTTTGCTCTCGGGCAGCGCCTTGCAAATAACACTGTTTGTGTTTTTGCATCTGCATCCGGGCCGGCTCACTTGGTCGTAGCATCTCTGGGACAGCTTGACGCAGCCGGTGGCTGGCAGGTAGCAGAGCAGGCAGGGCAGCACCAGGGACAGGGCGCTCATGAAGGACCAGCGGGCGCAGCAGTTGGAGTGGGAGCAGGAGCAGGGGTGGTCGGCACACGTGCCCTCGTCGTCCTCGTTGGTGCAGTGGTAGAAGACGCCCTTGACCAGGCACATGCAGGTGGAGTAGTTGACCAGGTTCTGCGCCGAGCAGAGGCACTCCTGGTTGCACACCCAGCACGACGGCAGAGTCCGGGGCAGGGCACACTCCTTGCACTTGCACTTCCCGCAGGCCTCGCACAGCAGGAAGTGCTTGTCCAGCTCCTGCGACGCGGGGCCCTTCAGGTCCAGGGGCTTGCAGTTGATCACCTTGGGCTGGATGCGGACGGCGCGGGGGGACGATTGCTCCGCCACGGGCACCGGGGCCATGTGGTCCAGGAGCCGCTGGTCGGAGGATGTGCTGCTGCTGCTGCTGATGGAGCTGGGGCGCCCGCTGAAGGAGATCCAGGGGTGGGTGACGTCCTGCTCGCAGCGCTGCGGGTGCTGGCCGCTCAAGCCCAGTTCGTGGGGGGCTCGGGGGCGCTTCTGGGCCGGCGGCTGGGAGGCGCTGGGGTTGTCGGTGTAGTCGTTCTCCATGTGCGTGGTCTTCATCTGGTCGATGGGCAGGATGGTCAGCGGGTGCTGCAGCCGCCCGTAGGGGATCCGACTGTCCAGCAAGGGCTGCACCATCACAGAGTTGGGGACAACGGTGATGTTGTGAGGAATCCGGGGCTCCATGGAGAAATCAGTCTGACTGCTGGGGGAAAATCTGTGCTTAAGTGTCCTGGGGGAAGGGGAGCAGAAAGAAAAAGGATGGGGGAGAGAGAGAGAGAGAGCGCATCGTTATTGCAGTATCCTGCAGCCCCAGCCCAAACGGGGAGGGTCGTTATGCTGAAGGTCTTGTAAGGCAGACTTGTGTCCGAGGGAGGCAGAGCGCTCAGGTACACAGCGCCTCACTCCTCCTTTGCTGCCGTGTCCCTCTCCCCGACCCTGGTCATCTATAACTCTTCCAGCCCTGGGAGGGCCGCGGTCACTGCAGGCTCCTGAAGAGCCCACTCATGTTTTTACTGAGGGAAAGAAGGTCGTGGGGCTACTGGTGTATATTCACATGTGGTTTTGTCAGCAAACTTCCTGGAACGACTTCTCCAAACTTTGGAGGTTTTCCCCTTTTGACCGTGATCCCTAAAAAACCTGATGCAGGACTGTGGCTTGTGGAAGCAGTACAAAGGTGCTTCTGAGCGTGGGGCTGAGCACCTGCCCTTGCTAACCAAGGATCTGCCTGTGGGAGGATGGCTTGATTTTGGTGAGGAAGTGTCCCCCCTCCATCAGGAGCCGCTGGTTCCAGAGGCTCCTTTATCCTTCCTTTATCCCTGGAAGTGCTTGCTCAGCACCTTGTCTGGCGGCAAACCAGGGTGGGAGCCAAGGGTGCAGCTCCCAGGAGAGCAGCCACGCGGCTCAGGCTGGATCCATCACCTCGCACAGGTAATGAGACACTCGTGCAGCCCACTAAGTGCACTAATATTTAGCTGAAGTGCTGTTTACCAGCCGCTCTGGCTGAGCCGTCGCTGCCGCAGTTTCTAATTTCATTGGAAGAGTGCAATTTATCCTGGAGTCAATCCAAAGATTCAGCAGTGGCGTAGGACAAGAAACCACAGGAAGTAACTAAACTTAAATCAAAGAACGGAAACGACTCAGTTCAAATTTAGAAAGTGCACATTGTTTTCTAGTAGATGTGCCATTTCCTCACGGGGTGACCTTTATTCATAAATAATATAATGCTGGAGATCAGTTGAAAGAAGGGGTGAGTAAAGCTTCGGTCGCAGGAGGGGAAAAGCTGCTGGTATCAAGAAAAAGGAAGTAGTGAACAGCTTAAGGCATTGCCAGTTGTTTATGTTCAACAAACAAATTAACCTTCTCCAACAGCCTGAAAGATTTGGACTTGGCAGGGCTGGTTTAACAGCTGGGCTCGATGATCCTAAAGGTCTTTTCCAACCTAAATGATTCTGTGATTCTGTGACTTTGATATTACAGCAGTGGGAAAAAGGAAAAAACTGCATCCAACTACAACCAAATAATGCACGAGAAGTGTGTGTGTAAATGGGTGTGCGCTTCTGCAAGAGCCCATCTCCCCTAAAATGAACACGACACCTCCAAAATCAGGGCAAGAACTGATTCCTCATTCTTGGGAGAAGAAAGGGAAGCCCGTTTTTACTCCCCTGAAAAATGCCACCAGAGCCCACTGTTATATTTGTAAGTGGTTGCTTTGATGGCTCACTTGGCATTGGGGGCTGGAGAGGTGCCAGTTCTCCCGGGATCAGTAGGAGGGCGGGGGGCTGAGGCCGGGGGCAGGACGGCACATGCCGGGCCCCCTTTGTCCCCCGCACCACACCAGCAGGAAGAAATGCTCTATTAGCAGTAATGATGATTATTGGCATGCAGCCCTTATTGCTGCTTCTCTTCCCCAGTTAAAATTCTCTGCTTGGTCGTAGCCATTCATTTGGATTTTTTTTTTATTTCATTATTCATAGCTCATTGACATCCTGACTGGAGGAACAAGAGAGTTTATAAAGCATCTCTTCCTAGTTACTGTACGTAAAAAAACAAAGAGAAGCAATGATTCTGACAACTATGGGGTGTGCAGAGGGAAAGGAACTTGATTTTCTTTTGTGCATCAGAATCCAGTGTCATGATATAAAAAGTATTTGCTGCAAGTCAGAGTTTAGCAAAATCATCAGTTCTGTATCGGCTGCGTGTTACATTTGCAGGGAGACTTTGATTCCACAGGGCTTTTTTGGGTTTGTTTGTTTTTTTTTTTTAAGGAGAGAGATGCAGCTGTTTTGGTTGCCAAGAGTAAGAGCAGCAGAGCTGATCTTAGCTGGAAGGTAGCTGGAGGAAATGGTGGCAGCGCTGCAGGAGCTGTCTGCTCCTCCTCAGCCCTGCCAGCACTGCCTTCGTGGCCTCTCCAGGGCTCTCTGCTCACTCCCACTTGTTACCAACTGCTCCATTCAGCAGATTTCCACTGGACCCACGGAGAACCACTTGTTTTGAGGTGCCCTGTGTGCCAGCACGTGTGTGGAGCAGAGCTGCTCAGGCCAGGCAGTGAGCTGGTGCTGCCCGTCCCCAGCGCGGCTCCTCTGCCCCAGGGGTTCTGCGTTGCTGGTGCCACCCTGGAGCCCCTGGAGTTCGCACTCAGGCTTTACATGAACTCTGCCCTGGCCCGGTCTGCCAGGCGCCAGGGCCAGTGATGCCATCACACAGAAATGGTGTCACCAGATTAATTTGGGGAAGGCTTAGAGCTCCTCAAACACCCCCGTGCGCAGACGGGGCCTCGTGCAGGCAGATGTTAAAGATGGCTTATCGGAGATAATGCTAATCAAGATTTCAGTTAATTACCACAGAAAGGAGAGGGACCCTGGACTAAACACCACACGTCAGGAGAGTTAATGATGGAAGGTTTTCATCCTCTTTTTTCGCTGTAATACAGTTTCAAATTGTCTTTTTAATAGACAAACTATTTCCACAGGACAAGGGGAAGGGAAGCCTGACATGGGGAACTCAAAGACCCTGCAGATATCTGGGCACAGGGTCTACTTGGATAAAACCTGTGCAGGGAAAACAGCCGAATAAGACCCAGCTCTCCCAGTTCCAGAGCCCTGCTCTGGACACAATGTCTCTCTGGCTCAAGATCACCTTTAAACCACCACAGACCTGCACCCTGACAGGTTTTGGTGCTTGGACACGTGGCTCTTCCCTTTCCGCCCTTCCATCTCTCTCCTGAGCAGAGGGTTTCCAGAGTTAACTGCTCTCCCCCTTCATGCCACTCTGCACAGACAGATGTTTCTGATATTTATGGAATTTTCCAAGGACCATGCCTCCATTGCTGCTGCTGGCCCTGCCACCAGAAGTTCCAGCAGCGCAGCGAGATCGCTGGTGACAGATCCAGGTCAGACACCTCGAGTGCTGACCTCAGAGTGAGCTGGGTGCTGTCCATCCTGCCAGGATGCTCTTCCCCCCTGGGCAGTGCCCCGATGACAGCCACGGCAGTATTTCGTGGTGCAGCTGCTCCAGTGTTTGTCCGTGTGCTGTGAGCCGCTGTTTGTGCTCCGTGTCTGCGTCCCAGGACGGGAGGTTTCAGTGAGCAGGCACACAGTGCTCCTGCCCTGGCAGAGAGGAATCCAGTCAGCTCCTGGGGTTAAGGATTGGTGCTGGGGCAGGAGGAAATCAAAGGCGGGCTGCTCCAGCGAAGGGTCACAGGCTGAGATGTGCCTGCCTGGATACCGATGGGCCCCGTGGCTCCCCTGGATGAAGCTCCAAGACATCACCACTTGACCTTTTCTGGCTGATGTGCACTCAGAGGCAGGGCAGCTTTTCCTTCACCTCCCCTCCAACACCCCCCACACACCTGGGGGGTTTCCTCACAAAGATAACATTGCCCTCAGCAGCAACACTGGCATCTTATAAATTGAATTTATAAAGCTTATCCCAGCCAGATCCCAAATCAGAATTAATGTTTGGGGTAGCCTGGCAGAACTTTAGACCTTGAAACAGGACAAGAGCTGGGGGGTGTAACCTTAGGGCTCTTTGTTGTCCACTGCACTAATCCTGACTGAAAATTGCGTTTCAGTTGAGGAAAAAAAGCCATACAGCACACAAAATCAATTCATTTTTGATCATCGGTAATTACAGATGTGTTACAGCGTTAACACAGGCACAAATTTACTGGCTGCAACTGTACAGATAATTTTCCTAAAGTAGACCACAGGAAGAAAAATTCATGACTATGTTTTTACATAGGGAATTTTTCATTCTTTAGAGGCAAACAATGAAGTTCTTTTCAAGGCAGCAAACTCCCATGTAGAGAAAAATTTCTCTTCCCCCATGACTGTAGAGTCACTCACCACATACAATTTTCAAGTCAAAATATACTTCCTTCCAAGGGGATAAAATTGGACTCAAAAGTCAAGTTCATACACGTGTTGCAGTGTTTGTTCCATCTCTTCATCAAGATATGGCCAATTTAAAATTACTGTTGTACTGGGTAATTGCAAGTCCTAAACTTGTAGGAAACCAACTGTTATTGTAAAGTGTTTTGGCATTATTTCAGGCTCAGAAGTTTTGTAGGATTTTGAAATCAGATGAAATTAAAACAAAAGGCATTTTGTATTTTAATAGGATTTTGCATTTGCCTACATCATTTTAGAGAAAGCTACATCCTTGTAGGCAATTCCATGAGAAAGTCACGTAAACCCTCAGGAAAACTCATTCTCATTTATGTCTCCAGAACAAGTTTTGAAATAACAAGGTTCTAATATCTTTATTTTCAGAGTGGAGTTGGACAACAAATCTTCCAGTAACTGAAAAACAAAGTGGATCTTGACTTAAAAATCCAGTGAACACAGAAATATATAATGTTCATAACTATCTGAGTCACCCATTGGTTAATAACTTTAATAAGCTCTTCCTCACAGGTTTAACAATATTCTAGGTGTTTGTGGTAATAAAAGAATAATGAGAATAAGGGATTTAAGTCTAGAGGAGGGTCCCATGTGGAAGCAATCCTGGACAACCTGGGACTGCCACATCCCCAGTGCAGTCAGCAGGAAAAGGGGAAAAGCTTCCATGAGCTCCTCCTCTGCAGCCCCCATCAGGTACAAGGTCTCACAGTTTTGCCCAACCCTTTTTGGAGATACTGCCATGGAAATGCCCAAAGGGAATCTTAAATGTCACAGGAAACCAAAAAACCCCAAATGTGCTGCTTGGGGTGCGTTTGAGAGGGACCCCCGGGTGGGCAGGGAAGGGAACCCCTTCTGTCTTTGTCAGCTGCGTGCACCAGATCGGGGGCTACTTATCTCTCTCTAATTAATTACACCTTAATTGCACCTCCTGAGCAGCCTGTCCCTTCTGTTGTGTCTGACAGCACCAGAGGCAGGAGGAGCCGTTTGCCTCAGCAAACCAGGATTTCTCCTGGGGCTGCTGGCACTGGATTGTCCTCTCCATGTGCTGAGACATCCCTGGTGGCTCCTTTCTGGAGCTCGGACTGTGCCCTCTAACATCAGGGCGCTGCTGAACCTGCCACTGGTGCTGTGCTGCCCTTTGCCAGGGGCTGGTGGCCACCTCTAGGACCATTGTATATATTATATCTCTTATAAATTAAAATGGTTATAATGGTGCTGGGGGCACGGAGAGCACCGGCGCACAAAAAGCCACCCTCTTATAATGGGATTGTTAAGGTTGGAGAAGACCTTTAGGGTCGTCGAGTCCAACTGTAAACAGAATAAAGCAAATTTGATGCTTCAACATGAATTTTCAATCACAGGTTTCCAAGAATTTTCCAACAATTGAAGCATCACAAGCTTTTGTGAAGAAGGGATGGAGAAATTGCTGCGGATGGATGAGAGGCTGAGCCCTGCGCTGGGACGGGGTAAGAGCTGAGCTGCTCATTTGGGGATCTGCTTCGGGTCAGACCAGACAAATCTGTATCTTGGCACCTACAAGAGGGATCACTCTTGGGTACTGATACTAGACCTGGATTAGATTAAATTTTAGGAAGGAATTGTTCCCTGGACGGTGGGCAGGCCCTGGCACAGGTGCCCAGAGCAGCTGTGGCTGCCCCTGGATCCCTGGCAGTGCCCAAGGCCAGGTTGGACAGGGCTTGGAGCAGCCTGGGACAGTGGGAAGTGTCCCTGCACATGGCAGGGGCTGGAATGAATTGAGCTTTAAGGTCCTTTCCATCCCACACCATTTTATGATTCCATTATCAATGCAAGAGTTGAATTTGTCTCTGGAAGAGTTGTGACAGTCACTCATTAACACTGAGACAGAGGCAGCAGTGGTTGCAGTAAATGCACTGCAGAAATTGGTTTATTTTCTTTGCTGTACGGGACACAGGAATTTCTGAAAATACAGTGCAAGAGGAAGAAAACAAGAAAAGCGTAGAATATTTAGTCTTAATACAGGAAATGACCATAATTGAAAGCAATACACTTGGAAGCAGCATCATGCCAGGGGTGGGCAGAGACATTTCAAGGCCTGTGCAAGGCAAAGCAAGAGCTCAGAACCGACGGTAACCAGTGCCAGGTCTGATCTGTCACCCGCAGTCTGTCTCCTCTGGTGGCTGGGTTAAAAAGCTCCTCTAAAAGTGTTGGGCAGAGCTGCACCTGAGCATCAGGCAGGGCAGGGTGCTGAGGGACAGAACAGGGTGCTGGGGTGACATGACAGGGTGCTGAGGGACAGGACAGGGTGCTCAGAGACAGGACAGGGTGCTCAGAGACAGGACAGGGTGCTGAGGGACAGAACAGGGTGCTGAGGGACAGAACAGGGTGCTGAGGGACAGGACAGGGTGCTGAGGGACAGGACTGGGTGCTGAGGGACAGGATAAGGTGCTAAGGGGACAGGGCAGGGTGCGGAGGGACAGGACAGGGTGCTGAGGGACAGAACAGGGCTCGCCCCCACCCAAGTGATCATTACAGGATTTGCTCCCCAGGCCCAGCAGAGGAGGAGCTGGGGACAAGGGAACCAGTTCTGCCCCTGCCTTTATTTGGGATTAAGGCCATCCTCTTGTCCAGGCCTGCCAGCAGTGACAAGGGACACACTGCTCCTGCTACAAGCCAAAGGGCTCAATTAAAGATTTAATGAGGAAGACTACACTCAGAGGTAGTTAAAGGAGACCTCGCAGCAAGCACATGTTTTTAATGTGGGATTAAGAATAATTCATAAGGTTGGAGTTCATTAAGACAGAGTTCAGCTGTCTGGATTTTGAGTCAAGCTGTAAACGTTTCAAAAAAAGGAAAAAAAAAAAGCTTTTTCCCCCTAAAGTGTGTATTAATATTAACAAAATATTGACATACATTCTTTTTGTTCCCCTCCTTAGCAGCCTTATCTAGCTAAGGCCAGCTAGAATCTTCTCTACAAGTAATAAGGCAGGAAAAAAATTAGAAAGCTTATTAGGGAAACCTGCCATTTTTAAAACGAGACACTAAATTCTTGCCAGAGCGTGGAAATTCAGGAGCTGGGAAATGAGACCTGTAGACTTCCAAGAAGCTGTCTCTGTCCAGCTAAAGTCTGTTCCTATGGTGCGAGTGAATAAAGCACATTTTGGCCCACTAGCATTCAGATCTCTGGGGACTTGAATTTCTCAGTCAAAGCCTTTTACTGGACAAAACCGTTTATTTTAGGGACAGAAAACTAAGCTCAGATATGATCGATTGAGCTAATGGTACTAAATCATAACCTTATTAGAAGGATTGTAGATTTTCTTGAGGAAATAAATATGTTGTATTGCAATGAAAAAGGTTAAAAAAACAACACTTGTGCAACTGTTTGCCTATAAAAACACAGTTTTTACTACTGGGCTGAAGCTGGATGAATGAATTTTCATATGATGAATGAATTTTTTTCTTTCACGTTTAATTTTTTGAAAACTGTCAGAACTGGTTATTAATTATTGCTGTAGTGTTATAAGGGATGTGATTTTTTATTTCACCGAAGTCTGAGAACAGAATTTTTTTTTGGGGGGGTAGGAATCGCTTTTTGAGACGTTGCATCTCCCAGTACGATTTGGGAATTAGTCATGATTCCAGGAAACAGCTTTTGTTTTGCTGTTCCAGGAGGAGAACAAATAATTTCTCCCCTGCACATACCTCATGGAGAATTTCAAAAGGACTGCAGCATTCAGAAATGGTCCTTTAAATTTTATAATCCCAATATAGAGTCCCTTCCAGCAAGGGAAAACACAGTAGCCCATGGAAAAGGGCACATTTATCAACGAGACATCCCCAGTGGGGTTCCAATAACTGAGAACAACCCCTCCTCCTGCTATCATTCATTTTTATATGGACAAGGGGGAAGCCAGTCATCGGGATCATTGTGATTCTGTGCACAAATTGGAGCTTTATTCTTTAACCCAAAATAAAGGCAGAGAGGGGAAGCTTTAATATTGGGAAAGCTGCGTTTCTCTTCACCTAATTAAACAGCAATTTCTTGCCATACTGTCCCCTTGGCATGGTATGGAGGAAAGGCAGCAGCTGGAGAAGTTTTAAAGAATCTAGAACGTGCCTTTTCCACTCTGGATAATGCAGGGATGCTTTTCCTTTTCTCTTTCGTTCTCTCCTTCACCCTTTAAAGAAAAACTTGGGGCTATAAAAGATTCAAATGAAGAAATGAGACCCTTGGTTACTGGAGGTAAAAGAGAGAAGCCTTTTCCCCCGTGATATTCCTTTGCACTGCCATTTCCAAGGTCTGCATTCCCAGTCCTGCTTTCCTCTAAGACCTTTGTGCCTTTTATTTGCCCCTTTCTGCTTTTTCCATTCATCTCCTGATAATGAATTTTCAGAACATGTCGTCTCTAGGCTTGTCTTTCTCCTGTGACGCCAGGACTGGTACCAGAAAATAAAATCCTGGCTTATCTTTGCTACGCAGTTGGTAGAAAGGAGCAGCCAGCACAGGTTTTTTCCTCCATATATAAAATATTTCATATATTAGACGAAGTTATTCCAGGTACACATTTTTACTGCTCATCTAGCCTTTAAAATACAGCATCCATCCAGATTTAAAACAAGTGTACAGCAAGACAGGGAAGAGCAGTGATGGAATAAGGCACTGAGGCCAAAAGAATGAAAAAAAGACTTGCATGAAATAAAATGCTGAAGAGCAAAGGTCATGCAGGAAAGGTCTGACACACGAGTGCCTGATTTCTGAAGTATCCTATTATGGAGACAGCTAAAAACTACTTGACACTCATAAGACAGGGGTTTGGAAGAGAGAGGAAATGCGGAAAATCCATTCCAAATCAAGAAAGATCCAATTCTGACTTGTCAGCCCAGGTAACCATGTATTTATGCCCCTTTTCTGGGAAGGAAGAAGGGATGAAGGAGAAGACATCCCATCAGCAGAAAAAAAAGCCACTTATTCTGCTGCAAAAGCCTGCAAACAAACCCGACCCAAGTGTGCAGAAACCTGCCTGCCATATATGTACAGCAAATGCAGATGTTGATGGGAGAAGGCAGAAGAGAGGTATAAATCAGAGACGCAGGGACACAAATGGAAATTCTGCGAGAAACAGGATATTTCTCCAGAATGCCAAGTCTCCTTTAGGCTGGGGAGCAGCAGGCAGCTCTCCACTGTACATAATTACAGCTAATCACTGTTAGAAAAGTCATGGCCAGAACCACGCTGGTGACCACCGGTCTATGAGGAGCAGCCGAACGCATCTAGAGAGAGCGCAGAATTCTCCCCTCAGGCGCAGCCTTTTTTTTAATTTTTATTTTTATTTTTTTTGCCCCCCTCACTTAAAACACTCCAACAACCGCTCGCAAAGCGCCGATGCGGTACTTACTTTAAATAATTCAGCTAGGAGCATGTCTCCAGCGGCGAGTTAATCCCGGGGAGGAGGGGTCGGGCCGGCGGGAGCGGCCGGGGCTGCGGGCAGGGGCTGCGGGCAGGGGCTGCGGGCAGG
>WBMY01000675.1:342687-363430 GCA_013397315.1 Donacobius atricapilla | reverse complement strand
TCCCCAGCCGGGCAGCGCTCCTGCCGGGAGCCCGCGGGGACAGGGGCACGTCCGGCTGGAGGTTCTGGCCATCCCCGCTTTTGTGGTGCGTGGCCGTGAGTGAGACGGTGGGAATGGCTCTCCTTTAGCGCTCGGCTTCTTTTCCCGGCGCTGAGAGCTGCATCGCTGCTTTCCCCGCAGCATCGTCACACGCCCGTGTCCGCCCCTGTGCCCGGCGGCTTGTGGCAGAACCTGGGTGAAAATGCGAGCACAAGCCCCCCTTCCCCTCTGCGTGCCCCCTGCGGGGTTATTCCACGGCTCCTCTCCCCTGAGGAGGTGGGACAGAGCCGCGCGGGTTCCCCGCACGCCCCGAGCAGCCGCGGCCGTCTCACGAAGCCGTGGCCGCGCTGCCTTCGGCTCCTGGGCGTCCCGGGGAGCCTCTCCCGGCACCTCCTCGGGCCGCCCGTGGCTCAGCGGAGCTCCGCGGCTCCGCGCCGGGCTTCCCTGGGAGCGCTGCTCCGAGAGCGCTGGGCGTCCTCCCGTGCCCCAGTTCCGCGGGCACAGGCGGAATCGCCGCGGGCACAGGCGGAATCGCCGCGCATAGAGGCGGAATCTCCGCTCACAGAGGCGGAATCTCCGCCGGCAAAGGCAGAATCTCTGCTCACAGAGGCGGAATCGCCGCTCACAGAGGCGGAATCGCCGCTCACAGAGGCGGAATCGCCGCTCACAGAGGCGGAATCGCCGCTCACAGAGGCGGAATCTCCGCGGGCACAGGCGGAATCGCCGCGCATAGAGGCGGAATCGCCGCTCATAGAGGCAGAATCTCTGCTCGCAGAGGCGGAATCTCCGCTCATAGAGGCGGAATCGCCGCTCATAGAGGCGGAATCTCCGCTCATAGAGGCCGGCAAAGGCAGAATCTCCGCTCATAGAGGCGGAATCTCGGCTGGCAAAGGCAAAATCTCTGCTCGCAGAGGCGGAATCGCCGCTCATAGAGGCAGAATCTCCGCTCATAGAGGCGGAATCGCAGCTCATAGAGGCGGAATCTCCGCCGGCAGAGGCGGAATCTCCGCTCCCGGCTGGCGCCGAAGCGGCCTCGGGCCGTGCGGTCCCCCGGCAGCCTCCCGGACAGGTTGCTCTCCTGAAAACGCCTTAATGATGAATTTTAATATCTGCGAGGAGTCATCTGCAGAGTACAAACCAAGGGCCTGCTCGCTTCCTGCCGTATCTATGGCGTGGATATTTCAAAGCTTGCACAACACTGAAAAAAACCCGGTTGTTTATTTATTTAGTGCTGATACAAACAAGGTATGTTACCGCAGATACAAAGCAAGGGAGGTTTCTTTCTCTGGGAAGGATTTCTCCCTCCAAGAGCTGTGCTCTGAGGCTGATTTTCTTAGGTGTGTTTGTCTGTGAGGGCAGAGACGTTTCCGAGTGCGTGCCGTGTTATGGGTCACGGGCAAACGTAATTTAACAAGAAAAGGACAGAAGATGCAGAGTCCCTAAAGAACAGCTTTTCCAGAAGGTTGAATAAAATCTTACTGGCCTTCAAATCTATCAGATTTGGTGCTTTTGAAATCTTTATCAGGTTTCTATCAGATCAGGGTGCTTTTGAAAATAAATAGAAGGTGGTTGGTAAAAGTGTTGCTTTATTACTGGTCGTGTTCTTTGCAGTGAAATACTGCTGGAAGGACAGGCAGGCAGAGAAATCCGATGTCTATGATTTTGGAAATTGGCAAATAAAGAGATAATGGAAGAAAATGCGATTTCAAAAAAGCTTGTATAGAAGATATAAATGAAAAAAAAAAAAAAATCGTGCTGTATTTAGTGCTGGAAACCAGCCCAAAGCTGAGAGCCTCAAATTCCTGAGCACAAAAAATCTCCGATCCCGTCATTTTACAACACCGGCCCAGGATAAATTCTGCACCTTGGTTTGAGTGCTGCCAGCGTTCTGTAGCGGTGCAGCAGTGGGAGAGTCAAGCGCCTCTGAATTCACGGCTTTTATCTCTGAATGCCGAGTTCTGTGTTCCAGGGCCACGGGCACAATACCCGGGGGAAATCCTTTGTTGCAGAGCACTGAGCATCTCCCTGCGAGCCCCCGGCTGCCTGCACGGCTCTGTGCTGTTATCCCACAGCAGCCCCAGGCACAGCCCTGCCAGCCCCTGCCCTCCTGAAACCCCCCAGCAATAAAGCTGAAAAGAGGAAACAAAAATTATTATCCAAGCGTGAAGGAGTGAGGAGGAAATGGGGTCTGGCTGAGTGGTTCTGGGGAGAGAAAACTGGGAATATTGCTGGTATGGCTGTGGATTGATGGAACCTTTTCAAGCAGAGAATTATGAGATTGTAAATCTTGGAGCTAATTTACCTCTTCCTTAAGACGCATTGAAAACATTATTTGACTAATTCTCCCCTATGGACAAAGGTGTTTCCTCGTAGATCTTAGCCTGGTTGCTATGCTCAGGCACGCAAGGCTTTGGGTTTGGAACTGTGTGTGGATTTGGAACTGTGTGTGGATTTGGAATTGTGTGTGGATTTGGAATTGTGTGTGGATTTGGAATTGCGTGTGGATTTGGAACTGTGTGTGGATTTGGAATTGTGTGTGGACTTGGATGTGCATGGGTTTGGAACTGTGTGTGGGATCCTCCAAGCTGCCTTTCCCGTTTGTACCAGCGGGCTCTGCTCTGGGTCAGGACCCAGAAGCTGAGCTGGAGTCTCTGAGGCAAAAGCCCGGGGTGAGGATGGAGGATGCTCTGCACTCTGGAGATTCCCGGCTCCTCTGGAGTCCCTCTGCAAACAGGGGGAGCTGGGGACGCTCTGTGCCGGGATCAGCAGCGGAGGGAGGGTGTCTCCCGCCCTGTGCTGATGCTCTGTCTGCCTCCCAAAGCCCCTCACGCCGCCGTCAGAAGCAGGTTGTGCCTGTCGGGGGGAGCCTCCTGCTCAGGAGGGCTCTGGGGCTGCTGCAGTGCCAGGGAGGAGCGCCGTGTTACCATTGCGGCATTCTGGAGGCTGAGGCTTTAAGGGAAATACCACTTATCCCGGGACATGTAAGAAGTTTATACGTGTTGGCAGTGCTGCTGATACTGAACCCCGCACTCTCTCCTCATGCAGGAAATTAACTGCTCGCTCATTTCATGCCCATTTAAACCCCGAAACGGCTGCAGATTTTTTTTTTTTTTGATCGTGATTTCTTCTCTGGGATGAACTGTGGTGCTGCCGCACTTGCTTTGCCTCTGAAGTTCTTTAATTTAGTTCCTGTACGTCCGGGCTGCCTGGCTGCGAGAGCTGGGTCTGTGTGAGTGCCTGGCAGCCACCGGCGGCCGGGCTCCCCTTGGAGCCGCTCGCCCTGGAACGTGGTTCTCCAGCTCTGCCTGCGCTGTGCGGGCTGGCAGAGCTCCAGGCAGGGCGTGTGTGTCTTGGCCCAAAGCTGGCGGTTTAAGGAAATGCACGGTTCCTAATCTGCCATCAGAAAAAAGCAAATACGCAGGCAATTTAGGAAAGTGAAAGTGCAACCCCCCGGGGAACGCCTAACTCGGGCTTCAGAGGCGTTCTGAGCGCGGAGCCATGTTCTGCCTTAAATCCCGGGCCGCTTGGCATCCTGCTATCTTTAAGCTGGATCAGGAGCAGATGTGTAGACTTTATCTGCTGAGGTTTTCCTCCAAATCCTTTCAGGCTGGCCTCGGAGCCTTGCAGTGACTCGGCGTGGAAGCAGCGCTGCGGCGTGAGGAAGGAGCTCCTTCCCTGCCTCAGAGGATCCTGCCCGGGGGATTTTCTAATTTTGCTGGCACTGGGGGCAGGTTGTGATGGAGGAGGCGCTTTGTAACCTTGGCCTTGCCTCTCGGAACCGAAGGATGCCCACATGGGTGGTTTTGCCACCTCCTGGTGATAGAAGGAGAAGACCCTTTCCCTTCTCATTATTTACTTGACCACTGCCATGCATGTCATAAGGATGGAAACTGTAGATTAAATTTTCCTATTTAAAACGAAAAATGAGATTTTCAGATTTTATCACCTCTTAGAAATAATTGATAAAACCTGGACCGCTGAATGTTTCTCTTTTAATCCACCGACACAATATGCCCCTTGCATGGAAATGTACTGCTGCAAAATCCATCTGGGGCAGCATCCCATATTCCTGATTTGTGTGATGCTTGTGATGCCTCCAGTCATAGGCAGAGTAGGAAGGATTAGTCCTACTGATAAGTACTGGTGGATTGTGCCAAATATTTGTCACACATAAGTCGGAGAAGTTGTTTGGATGTTGCTATAGGAATTCTCCTCCCCGTGTGCATTGCAACCAGCAGTTACTGCGCTGCTCTGCCATGGAGATGAGCGAGAGGGGGCTGGTGTGGAATCACAGAAGGGTTGGGGAAACAGTGGGACCGTGGGCTCTCGGGCACAGCCTGAAATGGGAACGTGCTGAGGCGCCAAAGAGAAAGCAGGTGCCACAAAAGAGGTGCCACAAAAGAGGTGCCACAAAAGAGGTGCCAGCCAGAAGGCAGCAGGGCTCAGCACGTGAGGCTGGCAGAACCTGGGAGGATGGGAGCTGATGGAGCCGATGGCTCCCAGGGAGACACCACCTCTCAGGAGCTTCCCTCTGGATCTCATCCCCTGCGGGAAGTGAGAGAGAAGCCCAGTGCTGTGGCCCAGAAAGGGGTGGGTGGATGGCTGGATGTCCCCCCTCTGGATTTCCTGCGGGTGGAGGGCAGTGCTGGGCTCATCCACGCAGGGACACTCCATGGACGTGTCCCCGAGCTTTCTCTCGCTGCCTTGAAATGCCCTGGCACGCAGCAGGGGCCTCTCCCTGGCAGCCAGGCCCCTGGCACGGGCAGCACATCCCCTCCTGTTATGAAATCACCTCATAAGCTCTGCAAACTGCCCTGGGGGTGACTAAGAATCGTTATCTGTGCTCCCAGTGGAGCTCCGGCAGGGCAGCCGCCGCTCCTGCGGCACAGATGAAAGGTCTGGGCTTCCTCCTCTCTTATCAGGCACCTGTTGTTGTATCCAGACATTACTCACATCCTTGGAGTCACATCTTGTTTTGCATAATTAACACCAACTGCTTCGTTTCCTTCCTTCCCTTGCAGTTCTGCTCTGTGGCCTTACCTGTCTGTGGAGCCGTCAGGGTTGTTTTGGGTTTTAACACGAGCAATGGAAATTTGGGAGCACCAGCTCGGGGAAGATGAGAAGATTTTAGTCGGGTAGAAGGGATGCTCTTTAGTCTTGAACTGGTGCTGCAGCCATGGTCTGTGGTGGGGAATTTTGTACTAATTCCTTATGAGTGGTATAAAAAAACCTGAAGCAAACCTAAACAAAAGTCTGTGCAGCAAATTTGGACTTGGAAAACAGCAAATCACAGAATCCTGGAATGGTTTGTGTGGGGAGAAAGCTTAAAGCCCATCTCATTCCCCCCCTGCCATGGGCAGGGACATCTTCCACTATCCCAGGCTGCTCCAAGCCCTGTCCAACCTGGCCCTGGACATATAAAGTATATAAGGGTTTTTTTGAGGGTTTGGATGTTATACTTGTTTATTTTTTGCAATTATATCTGACTTATCTGGCAACTTTAATTCCACCTGAAGGCCTCATCTTTTGCTCTTGCTTTGTGGGGTTTTGCTGCTTTGAAGATGTTTTCTGACTAATGTTTGCTGTGTGCTGGCTGTGCCATCGTCTCAAAAGCTGAACTCGGTGTATCTGAGCAATTTGCCATCACCAGCATAAAAAGTTCCACTGAGATAAATGCAAATTCTAAAGCTGGGACCTGACCAGGGCTGGGATTTTGGGCTGGCTGCTCTGCAGAACTGCGCTTTGCACGGGTGGAACCCCTCAGGCAGAGAGCAGGTCCAGCCTGGCTGTGCTGGACGAGCAGGGTTCTGAGGCTGCTGGGATCCTTCCTGCAGCCCAGCTGGCAGAACAGAACAGAACAGCCGCGCTCGTTGTCAGGCAGGGACTCGCAATCTGAGATATGGATTTCCCCATCCTGGGCTCCAGCTCTGAAACTGGACCTGCTGCTCAGTCTTCCTGCAAGGGCAGTGGGTTATTTTCCAACCTGTAGGACTCAGCCGCTTGGTAGTAGGTCAGGGAGGGAAATGTTGCACCTGTTTTTGATTGCCTCGATCATCTCAAGGACCATAAATTGTGACTACGTCCATATATTTTTTTTTTTTCCTGAATATTTATTTACGGTTCAGGTCAATAGTCTCCAGAAACACAATTCTGCTTACAAATGAAATTCCTGGGCTGCATTCCCAGGCGTTCCCATGTGACTGGAGCATTTTTAGCAACTGAGTGAACAAACGCAAACATCTTTTCGGGGCAGGGGAAGTGTTGCTATCCACATTCTCTCCGAGAGCCCGGGAGCTCTCCCCAGGTGCCCTGGATGTGACAAGGCCGAGGTCCCTCCCGTGCAGCATCCCCGGCTGGGGCTCCTGGCAGCTCTGCCGAGGCAGGCACAGGGATTTTGGCCATCTACAGCTCAGCCACGCAGATGGAAAGGCGGCTCTGTCCCACGGCCCCAGGAGTGGCCAAAGCCCTGGGGGGAGGCTGGGGGTCCCCTGGCAGGGCACAGCCCCTCTCTGCCTGTCTGGAAGAGCTGGGAATTGTCTTTCCTATGGGCTTCCAGGCTCAGGATAGGTGGATATCTGTTTTTTAAATGCCAGGGAAGAACTGGTGCCAGCAGGCAGCACCTGCTAGCTCAGGGCTCTCAGCAGCAGTCACGTCACCTAAGAAATGAATCCTCACAGGGAGGAAATGGTGTTCCCTGGCCAACAAAGCAACATCGTGGAGAAGTCCTGACCTTGAAAGTCATGCTGACCACGCAGCAGTGCTTTACGGGTCTTTTGGTGTCCGTACTGCTCTAGCAGGTCAGGCTGAGCCTGAAAAGTCCCAGTATTGGGATTGTTCTCACTTCTGCAGCCCATGGACAGAGCTACAAATTATTGACAGCAGTCTGAAGAAATGCTGCATCCGTGCCTGAAACCCTCACTAATACCCAGCTACATTTTGGTCAGAAAACCCTCTAATTCCTTCCTGAAAAGCCACACAGCTTTTCACTGTGTAAAGTATTTAATGATCACCAAAGCAAATGCTTCAATATCAACTGGTTTTTTGCACATGTACTGAAGTGATAAAAAGCAGACAGTAAGCCCATCTTTATTTTGGCAGAAATAAGGTCTGTGTCTTCCACCTGAGACAGAGAGGGATACTGATGAGTAACAGCCGTGCTGTATTTATGTATCAGCATAAAACCTCCAATAAATTACTGTTATATTCTTGTTTTTCCTCCTTCTGTTGAATTGAACTTTCCCCAAAACCAAACTACATCAAAACAATCTCAGAGGTCTCTCAGTTAAATAATCTGTTGTCAACTTTCAAACATTTTTTTTTTAGTCCAATTAGTTTTGATTTGCTGGGGAGGATGTTGGGGCTGTTTCTTTACCAAGAGCTGAAGTCCTGCAATGCCAGTGGATAAATCCCTGGAGCTGATGGTGGTTTGGTCACTGAGGCACCGCCAGTGTCTTTTTCCTCTTGTATTTCTGGCCAGAAGTTTATGAAACTTGGAGCAAAAAGGCTCATATTTAATCCCAGTGTAGCTGCTGCAGTAGTTAAAGGTATTCCTGTGGAGTAATTTCTGTTATTTCTGAGGATAAGGTTTAAAATGCAAAGACCTCACTGAGATGTCTGTGTGCTGCAGTGGCAGGGGCTGTGCTGGTGGAAAACAGTTGGGTTGGGGTTTTTATACTGTAAAATCATTCTGGATTGTAGCTCTCCGCTAGCTCCCCAGGATGGGCGATGATTAATTAACTGCATATTTTAACCAGAGCTCCTCTGGGCCCTGTGACATTGATCTGGTTTGCGTGGCTCCTGTTGCCAGCCCCACACCATCATTTTTAACTCCCTTTGGTTTTTTGGTGGATCTGTAACACACATCACAGTGGAAAAGGCTGAAATCCAGCATTTCATTCTTGATTTATAACTGCTAAGAGAAGTTGCAAGTGAAGATATCCCTCCAAGTTAAGTTCCTTTAGAAAAGTGCCGTTCCTTGAGGAGCTGGTGCGAGTTTGTTCCAGGTCAGGGTTTGCTGGGAATGTTCCAGGGGTTGATGGTGGCTGTGGGGGCCCTGATGGAGCTGATGGGGGGCTTGCACCTCGCCCCAACCCCATGGGGACCAGGGGGGTTTGCCTCTCCCGGCAAGATCAGCTCTGATTCCCCTGGTTTTCCATCCCTCGTGTTTACTCCTCCACAGGGTACAGCAGTAGAACAGAATCAACCCAACCCTTCCCTCTTTGAAGTATCACTGGCTATTACAGAGTCACATAATTGTATATAATTACCATATTCTAACACTTAAATATTTTCCTGACTAATTTCCTCCTGTCTCTGCTTTGAAAATACCCAGATTATATCCATTAAAAATTTACAGACTGGAAAATATGCAATTTGAAAGGAAATTTTTTTTTTTGCACTTAAACCCCATTTTTCTTTGTGGCCTTAACCTGTTGCCTTTGACAGAATTACTGGGGTCTAGTGTTCTGTTGTGGTTTAATTTTTTCTTTAAAAGCCCCACCAGCCCACAGCCCCCTCATGCTGTATATCAGGATGTTATGACAGCTCTGCTGGGCCGAGTCCAGCAGTCGATGCTCTGTCAAAATACCCATCATTTCCTGTAGTTTTGCCTAATTAATGGTGCAGTAATGTGGAAACTTAGAACAGCACCAGAAGGAAAAGTAAATGCTAAATGATTTGCCTTTAATGGATCTCAGAAGTGTTTCTTTTTTTCTTTTTCTTTTTTTTTTCCTTTGTTCCTTGTGAGCTCTTTTTTGGGCACCTACTTCCTCTCTGCTGTTCCTGGTTCCCTTCAGAGTTTTCTTCCTTCCTACAAGGGGGATTTATCAGTGTCAGGGGCTCGCAGCACAAAGGATGCCGGCTCGACACCTGTGAGGGGATGCATTTCCTCAGCACGCTAATTAGCCTTGGCTGCTGATGAACAAAACCAGAAAGTATTTCAAATTAATGTGACTAATTCCAGTTCAGCTGATAGCATCCTTTTGTTCCTGGCCCTCCTTGGTTTTCTAATCTTTGCAGAGGAACCAGATAGTTTGGGTGAAGCATCTCCAGAGCCTCCCTTTCCTGGCGGGGTGGGAAGGGAAGTGAGGCTCTGTGGCTGGAACAGGTGGAAAGGTGGGCATGGAATGACAGCATGAAGGGAATTCCCACTGCCAGAGGGCAGGGCTGGATGGGATATTGGGAGGAAATCCTTTCCCAGGAGGGTGGGCAGGCCCTGGCACAGGGTGCCCAGAGCAGCTGGGGCTGCCCCTGGATCCCTGGCAGTGCCCAAGGCCAGGTTGGACGGGGCTTGGAGCAGCCTGGGATGGTGGAAGGCGTCCCTGCCATGGCAGGGATGGGAATGGATGGGATTTAAGGTCCCTTCCAGCCCAGCCCAGTCTGGGATTCTCTTTGCTTTCTCTGAAAACGAGAGATAAGCAAACCACAGACAATGAAGAGGATCTCACTGATTGAGGAAAAACCTGTGCAGACCAAGGGGGTTCCTCACCTGGGCGCCCTGCAGAGCCACGCTGGGCGCAGGAAGAGCCTCCCCAGCCCGGGGTGAAGGCAGCAGCTCTGCCAGGAGCCGGGAGGACGCCGGGCCGGGCTGGCTGATCCTGTTTTACCGTGTTTTGGTTCGCTGAAAAATATTTTGTTGTGAGGAACTCCAGATGGATGTGAATGTTCTGAGGGGTGGAGGGAACAAGTGGAGGGAGAAAGTTAGTCATCGTCCTGGCAGGCGGGAGCCAGCGAGGACAAGCACTGGATGATGCACAGGGCAAAAATAGCCCGAGTTCCAAATGGAATGGGATGTGACAGCCGAGTTCCTCCGAGGGAAAATACTCCCGAGGCCTCGGGCGCGTCTTCGCTGGTGTTCTGGGGCAAAGCAGTGCAGGGGCTTTGCTTATCTGTGGGACAAATGGGAAACGCTCGGGAAACGCAAAACTGGGGAGGAGACACTGGTGTAAATTATTGGTCCAGAATTTTGAGAGTTCTGAGATTTACATTTCATCCGGTCTAAAACCTCGCTTCTTCAGTTCTAAAACAAAGTCCTCTGTCCATCTAAGGGATGGGAACACTTCCCAAGACCATCCAGTTACGCCCAGTATGCCTTGAGAGGGTTAATGTTAGAAGGGAAAAGTTATTTGTACTAATTTTGACCTGTTTATCCTTTGGTTTTGTGAATTTCTTTTCATTAAAGCATGTGTTGAAAGAGACTTGAGATTTCACCTCAAAACTTGTCTCAGTTATTGAAGTAATTAAAACCAGAATGGATAAAGTTTGGAAGTGACCCTGAATTTTCATAATCAAATCAAATCTTGGCCCCCAGAATTGTCAGGAATGTTAAATTCTCGTAGTTGTTCAGCAAATTGATATCCCTGACAGGAGCTTGGCAGCCAAAGGGGCAGGGAACCCTCAAAATTTTTTTGTCCTATCTCAACAAGTTCAGTGATATAAATAATGAAATTATGTGGTTTTGTCCTACTCATCTGACCTTGGGAGTATTTTAGGCAGGAGGCCCCAGCCCAGCTCTGTGGGCTCTTCTGAAGGGCTCTGAGATTGGAAGCTCCAAAGGGAAAGGTTTTGCTGTGGAGATTTTGTAGAGCCATGAAACAACCCCCACCTTAGTCCACTTTTCCTGTATTCCCCATCCCAGGCACTTCACTGTTCCAGCCACATTTTTTTCTTAAAAATATTCTTTAGAGGGTATCATGTGTCCCTTTTCTGTCCCAGGCTCTCTTATTAAGCCTTTAGCACCTTTGACAAGTCTGTTTTGCTTTGTCCAGCAGGAGAGCAGCGAGATTATTTAAGGACAACCTTAACGAGGGGCTGCGCATTGCCCATCCCGTGGCGTGTCTCTGCTGGTGGTGGGGTGTCTCTCCTTGCTCATATTTCATTATCCTGGTGCTTTTCAACAGGAATAGTTTGATGTCAGTGCTGCAGGACCCCCAGGGTGCCCCGTGTTTTGTTGGATATTTGCGATCGGCGTGTTCCGGACGTGGCTTCTCCCTGTCTAAGGTTTTTGTGCCTCAGGGGTTGGGCTGACTGCTCTAATGGAACAGTGTGTATCTCCAGTGGAAGTGTTTTTGTTTTCAAAGGCAAGCAGCACATTGTGGGCACATGGAAGCGTGTGGCTTTCAGAAAACCAACCACTATTTCTGGATGCTTGAAGCGCCGGCATCGGCCAGTTTGGGGTATTTTTAGCAGCAGAGACTTGACCATTTGATACGGAGGGATTAAGGTTTGGTGATCTGGAGGCTGGGGATTTCAATTTCAGGTGTTGTCATTTGTTCCTTGGGGATGGAAATGCCCTGGGCTATTAAACTCTTGTCTCTCTAGCCCTGGAACAGCAAGTTAAAGCATCCCAGGAGAAATGAGGATCTGGTGCCACTCAGACAGGCTCAGGCATGGCAGGCTGGCCCTAAGCTTGATCTTAGCCCAAAACAAAGCCCAGTCTTAGTTTTTGACCCTGTCAGTCACTCGTGAGCTACGAAAGGAGACTGCTGAGGTTGAAATTCCATCTAAAAATGGACTTTCATTAGAATAAAGCAATATTATTAAGATAAGTAATGCTATTATTACTTTAAAGAGAATGTGTGCCAGCAATTTCTTCATCTGCGTCTCTTTGGAGGACGAGCTCACCCTCCTAATTATTGTGTTCCTGTTCCTAGGCATGTGAGTACTCAGAGCATGACAATAGCCTGGGATTTAATGTATGCACAGGTTAAATGAATCTGTAATTTTTAGGAGAGCGGTGAATGAGGATGAGAAGCTGAGGAGACGATTTCCTACGTGCTGCTCTCTCTGGTTGCAGGAGGATGTGTTGGTCCTGGGCGAGCTGCTGTGAGCACAACGCCGTGTGTGACAATGGGATCCCTGTACAAACAGTGCTGGCTTCTCCACACACACACACACGAAAAAAAAATGCAGCAAGGAATTTTTAGCACGTTGTCATGCAGCACTCTCTGTTTCCTGGCTTCTAAACTCAAGCTGTGTAATAATATTTATACACAAATGCTGACTGTGATTTTCCACCCCGGAAAAAGGAGATGTCATTTAAAAGTGCCGTGTGTGATGTAAAGCAGAGATTTGACTTGCGGCCTTGCATATGGTGTGGGCATGGATTTTAATTGTTTGAAAAGAGATCATTTCAAAAAACATAACAGTCCCGTTACAAAAGGACATTCTCCTGAAGTGAAGGTCATTTTGGTCTTTAGAAGTTGCTTTTGGAAGGGAGGGGAGGGTCCTGCTCTTGCCTTTTCTTGTTCCTACCTTTGGAAACATCCTGGAGAGCATGAAGTCTTTCACTGTGGGGCTGAAGCAGCCCTTAGACCCCGTTCGAGGTGGGATCCAGTAGCAGGAGCGCTGCAGTTGTGGCTGAGTGTGCCCTGACACGTGGAAGCTGGTTTTTCCCCTGAAGATCCCTGCTGTTCCCCAGCGCCAACACCCGTGTCCTGGTGCTCCTGTGTCTGATCACACTCGGTCTCTTCAGCTTTTCTGGAGCTGGGATTTATAAACAGTTCCAAGACAAAATCGCTGCTGTTTGGCTCCAGCCAAGGAAACTGTTCTGATATCTTGCCAGTTGCCAGCACATTTCTAATCCTGGTGTCCCGGGGCCTTGGTTTTCCTGTTGAAATCTCTCTTCCTACCAGGCTCTTGGTGGACTGAACACACAGAAAATGACGACTTGCTGAGCTGGGCTGTGTTTGCTCATCTTCTGATTCACACTTGACCAAAGAAGGTTGGATCGTGGCTTTGTTTTATCCTGCTACAGTGACAGAATCCAGATGTAAGGATCCTAAATCTTCAGAAGGATCCTAAATCTTCAGTGCTCCTGGTTTTCTCCTTCATAAAACCTTTGAAACCAGGGTTGTCACTCTGGCTGTGCAGCTCCTGGTCTGGCAGGGTCCTACACCTCTCTAACTCTGTAATAATGGGGTCACTGAGCTACAGGAGTATGTGTACCCAGCTGCATTTCTAGATAATCTCAACAACAAACCAGAGGGGCCCAGAGAATAATGAAGTAGTGGGATAAACAATAGGTGGCGTAAAACTCGTCTGCCAGCATATCATGAGAGACTCTCACAGGAAAGGTGCTGCAGCTGAAGTTTGGTTTGCAATTGTATTACATTTTTGCAGGTTGCTTGCTCCTGATTCCTTTCGAATGGTATTTCTGGAAGAAAAAATAGAAGTAGTCTTATGTGCTAAGTTCAGCAGAGATTAAGGAAAATACTCCTCAGGGTCCACATCCCAGAAATGCTCCACAGGAGAGTGAGGGCTGTTTGCTGGTGTTGGGTTGTGCTGTCGGCAGGGTCTGTCTCAGCAAAGGCTTCCCAGGAGAGGCCCAGGGCTTTGATCAGGATGAGAACTCCTCGGTGGCTCTGTTCCATGGGTCTCATTCACGTGGGATCCATCTTCCATGGGCTGCGTTCCTGCCCTGCATTCCGGGAGCTGAGCTGTGCTCCTGCAGCCGTGTCCGTGCGGTGCCCAGGCGTGGGCAAGGAATAACCTCGTGTTAAACAGCTCTGCCCCTGGTTTGGTTAGGAATTTAATGTGGCGACTGCCAGCCCTGGCTTCTGCCTCTTGCCTGAGCCGTGCTCCCCTGTTTGTCTGCTGCAGTTAGAGCTGAGTTTCTGGGGAGCTGCGCAGAGCTGCTCCAGGTGCCCAGATGAGGAGATTCATTCACTTCCAGTTGGAATGAGCTTTATCTCGAGCTGGGTGTTTTGGCCTTCAGCAGCTGCCAGGGAGGGCGATCCTGGCTTTGCACCGGCAGGGTGACACAGCTTTAAACCCCTGGGCTGGAAAGGATGGTGAGAGCCAGCACTTCCTCCCCTAAAGCATTCAAAAGCAGTTTTAAATCGGATTAGGATTTAACAATCACTTCATGGTTTACTCACTGCAGGGAGGATCAAAGCCTGGGGAGGACTCTTCAGCTGTTTGCTTTTCCTTTATGTAGAAGCTTCACCATGGCTGCCCTTAAACCCCCACTAAACACAATAAAAACCCTCCCTTCTCAGAAAAGCAAATGACTTAACCACAGCCTAAAATAAGGTGTTCATTATCTGGTGACACATTTTTCCTCTATTTGCTATCTTACTAAGCTCCCAGTCTGAGGCAGTGCAGGGAGCAGGTCTGCATTCCCAGCTCCAGCTGGACTGGTCCTGGGAGATCCCAAAACTGGAATATGGATTTGCCTTGATGTGCTGTGTCACCCCAGTGCCTGGGCACAAAAAGGTTCAGCATTTACTCTGTAGAAAAATGATGTGGTGTCTGAGGGGAGCAGGGCCTGCTGTAGTGCTGCACAGATGCTGTAGGGACCTTTCCTTGCAATTTGGTGGGAATGTTTTTAAAATCTGAGAGGTTTGTGCGCATTTTCCTGCTCAAGGGGGCTTTATCCTGCTGGGAGAGGCTCAGGGACCTAAGCAGCACGGTTTAAAAAAACAGTGGGAATGGGAGAGGGGAAAATAAATTTGTGGCTAAAACAGAGCACATGTCTGTACCTCTGGCTTCTTCCTATTGTTGGAATACAGATTTGTCTGAAAGTGGCACACTTGCACAAATGGCACTTGGGGACTTTGTTTAGTGGTGGCTTAACAGTTGGACTTGATCTTGGAGGTCTTTTCCAACCCAAATGGTTCCATCGTTCGTGGCACCTCAGAGAGCTGCACCCCGGGGTGCTGAGCCAGAGATGCCCATGATTTATCCGGAGGCCAATGCCTGTTTTCTCCTCCCCATGTAATGTGGTTTAGCGCAGAAAGGGAACTAAATGCAGAATGAGGATTAAACTGCGTAAGCCTGATGGATGTTTTGTAGGTGATGCTTTGCAGAAAATCATTACTTTGAAATGTTGGAAGAGAAAAGAACATTTTTCAGGCTTTCCAGACATAACATGTTGTGGAGAAGAAGCTTGGAACAGATGTACCCACAGTTTATTCCATTTATCACATTAAAAATAAAGAAAAGACAATTTCAGCTCATTTACTGCTTTATTAGTTCAAATAAACAGCTTTTCTAATCAATGTGTATGGCAAGCACAATGCTTTCGTAATTGGCAGTGGTGGTTCCAAAATTAATGAGACTGTCCTCGTTTATGGTCTGTAACAACTCACACAGTCGATACATTGGTCTAATCCAGCTTTATCTCATGTTCATTTTAGCACAGGAAAAATTATAACCTTATTTTTAAATTTTAAAACGTTTGAGGGTTGGTTTTCCCCCCCATCCTTTTGAGAAAGTGCAGTTGGAAATGAGGAGAGCTGCACAGGAAATGGTCCCAAGGAGGACGGCTCAGCTGTGTCTAGGGGAGTCTTTTGCTCTTATTTATCTGGAGGTATTTATTGATTTTACCTTCCTTTGCAAAAACACTGATTTAATTTATGAGGCGATAGAAGAGGCTGGGAGAATAACTTTACCTATAAGAGTGCAGAATTGTCCAACTAATTGCCCAGGAACAAGAGGAAAGATCTGCTGATCTACCCCTGCAGATGTTTCTCATCTGGAATACAGAGCAATTCCAGACATTTATTTTTTTGATTACTGTTTATTTTGATGCTTTATTACACGGCCATTGCCAGGAAGGAAATGGTGCTCGGAAATCCAGAAAGATGTTTTTTCTACTTTGGTACTATTTATTCAGTGACAATTAGGGGTTTAACCCCTTCTCCCCCTTTTCTTTGTCTGATTGTGAGCCCTCACTTCCATCCTTCACTGGGGACAACAAAACACGCTGGTCTGGGGCTGAGACCCACCACGGTTGGTATTAAACTCCCTGAAATTTTATAGAGACATTAATGCTCATTTCCAGATTGTAACTAATAAGGACCTGTTGGCTTTTTTTGCCACCTAGTGCTTCTGTCCCTGCATTACTGTGGAGGGCTGTGTGTGTGAGGAGTGAGGAACCATATGGTGCTGCAGCTCCTCGGCCAAACGCCTGCCGGGTTTGTCAGAGGGGTTTCCTTGCACCAGTGGAATAAACTCAAACCTTCCCTGCTTTGCTCGAGAGCCATCAAGGCTGTGGAAAACCTCCTGTGTGCTGAGTGGGAGAAAACAGGGAGCACCTCTTGCTTGTGGTCTGATTTTAAACCCGGTGATCCTTGTTCCTGGATGATGCCGAGCTTGCTGATGTTTTGTGAGTTCGATAGGATGGTGGATGTTCCCACTGGGGACAGAGCTCCAAATCTTATGGCTGGGCAGACAGAGCACCTCTGTCCTCTGGGCTGGCAGCAGTGATGCTCCAACACCCCTAAGCTGTGGCTCCATATGATTAAAAATGGATGGAAAATCAAATATATGCAAAGCCAACAATCCCATGACACTTTATTTCTTCAGATTTCTCCTGTAGCTGTTGGTGTGCCAAATCTGCCTCAGGCACTGGCACTTACACCCACAGGTACATGTGATTTGTAATTTAAGGTGATGCTGTACATTATAGCTGGAAATGGGCTACTCCTGGATCCAAACTGGGTGTTTGCAAGAGCCCCAGTTGGGTTTGGGGGCGTGTTCATATTGAGGGATGTGCAGCCCCTCCTCTCCCTGTGCAGGCTCTGCCTTGAGCAAACCCCAGAGCACAATGGAGCCGTTCTGCTCCAAACGGGAGCAGGAAGGTGGGTGGATTAGGAAATATTTTATATTAGGGATTTTTTTTTTTTCCACTGAGCCATGTCACATTCAAGTCCCACCATTACTTTATGGCCATGTGCCTGTCCCACTCTGCAAGGAACAGTCCTGCTGCTGTCCATGTGTCTGTCCTGTCTGTGTGTCCGAGGCAGGGCTCCGCTCATGCTTGGAGTGACCAGGGGCAGTGCTTGGCAGTGCCCGTGGCTGTGGGATACAGCAGCACTGACAGGCTCCTGCAGTGGGTAATATATTGCCTTTTGGGCCCTGGTGATGGCCTCCAGACCTCCCAACCTTTCATAATCCACAAATGGAAAAGTGGCACTTAAAATGAATTTATTCAGGTGGGAGCGCTGTAAAACACGAAAATAAGGCTTTTGACTTGCTGCGCCTACACTTGAGTGTCAATGAAAAGCTTTTTATTTGGTTTTAGAGCCAGACTTGCAGAAGTCAATGCGCTTTGTGGTCTGGCCCTGTGTGTTACGGGAGCCAGACTGGAACAGGGCATGGGTAGCAAGGAAGGGTTGGGAGCCAAGCTGCCCAGTGAGAGACCAGCAAACCTTTGAGCATCCCAGAGGGGAGAGCTTTCCTGGGGAGTGCAGAAAATGGGAGAGGAGAGATGAGAGAGGCAAAACCCCAAATAGGATTCCTTCAGGATTCATAAATTAGTATTTGCATGCCATAGATTTTGTCCCTGCCTTGCTCAGCGGGTGCTCCCTGGCTGCTGCCTCCCTGCTGGGCAGCACGGGGGCATCTCCTGCCAGAGCTTTCAGCTCTGTCCAGCCCGAGGGGCCGCGGGTGGAGAGGAGGGAGCAGGGAACGGTGGCGGAGGAGCAGCAGCGAGTAGGCGCCGCTTGCCTTTGACCACTTATTTGATTTGACACTGTCCTCAAACACAAGGTCATTTACAGCCCGCCCGGGGCTGCCAGACGAGGAAGTTACCTTGTGAAGGAAGGAACCAGCCCATGCTGTCTAAATATTGTCAATTGTGCGCTGAATGGGGGCCACAGCCTGAGGAACCTCAATAGTAGCTCTTTGTGTCCCCGGCTGCCTCCTGCCAAAGTACTTTCCATAATTAGGAGTAAAACATATTTACATTCCTGCCATCCTCGGTGCCGGCACGCACCTGTACGTGTGTGGGTGTTCATGTATGGGGTGCAAGCATTTATATTCCTGTGCTTTTAGAGTGAGTGTTCCTGCCTGGAGTCATGGGAATGGTGCAGCAACCAATGGAGGCAACTGGGACGTGTGGGACAGTCAGGGGTTGTGATGGTGAGAGGAGAAATCCAATGGATTCCCCCTCTGCCAAGCAGGAGAATAATCCCCATATAGAGAGATACTGTACTTTGTCTGAATCAGAAGGTCCGGGCTGAATGCTCCCTTTTAAAATTCACTGACGTTTGCATGGAAACCAGAAAAATGGGCTTAAGTCAAGAATGCAATAACCTCACTCAAAACTGCTCTCCATGGCAGGCACTCATCCACTTCCAGCCGCTCCGCTCGCGGGGAGATAAATGGAGGAGTGGAATCCTGCGTGTGGCTGGTGATGCACAACAGCTTCTCCGGGCACGTTTCTCCCTCTCCCTCCATGATAACTCGCAGCCAGACATTGATCAGTTCAGTTTGAGGGGAAAGGGGTCGTGCAGGACAACTGGAGACTTCAGCAAAGAGATTCCTGAGCCCAGGCCAAGGCGGAGCGGAGCGGTCACGTGGCGCTGGCGCCGTGCCCGCTTCCAGCTGCCGAGTTTCATTAGGAGACAGCCAAAATACATTAATTAGTCTTCTAACATAACTCTCCTGTGCAGGCGGTGCTACGGCCTTCGCAGGGGCAGAGGAGATGGTCTGTACGTTGTGTGAGTGATGGCCGTGATGCAAGCTCCGCGTCAGCGTGTGTCCCCTGCCTGAGGCTTCCAGGAGTCCCCCTGGGTGCTGGGAGCACGCCGGGGTGACCAGGGCAGAGGAGGCAGCCTGCTTTAGGGTTGGGCTTTCCCAAAGTTCAGTGTGGCTTCAGATCCAGGGCTGCTCCCAGCCTGGTTTTCGCAGGAGGCTGTAGCCAGGTGGGAGTTGGTCTCCTCTCCCAAGAACAGGTGACGGGACAAAAAGAAAAGGCCTCAAAGTTGCACCAGGGGAGGTTTAGGTTGGATAGCGGGGAAAATTTCTTCCCTGAAAGAAGAGTGGAGCCCCCATCCCCAGAGGGATTTAACAGCTCTGTGGATGTGGCACTTGGGGACGTGGGTTAAAGGTGGCCTTAGCAGTGCTGGAGAATGGTTGGACTCAATGATCTTAGACGGCTTTTCCAACCTGAATAATTCCGTGATTTCTTCCCTGATTTTGTTTCTATATGAGGTCTCCTCTGACAGATGTCCCCAGCAGTGATTTCAAGTACCCTAAAATAGCTACATCCGTGCTCCTCTTGCAGGGCAGTCAGAAGAGACACCCACAAATGTACCCGGGTAATCCCTGCTCCTGTTGCAAAACCACTTGTAAAAACTCTGCAGAAATCCAAGGAAAATGTCGTGCTCAGTCTAATCATGAGTTTACTTTTTCTCCAGAAGCCTTCTGAGCATTCAGGCACTTAATGGAAACTCCAGTGCTCACACTTGGAGGGCAGGCTGGAAAGTTTGCGTGGGCTTGTGTGAGTGCCAGAGAGTCAATTTTTGTCTGTCAGAAGCCTCTTTCCATTATGCTTTTGTCAGACCTTGCCTCCGTAAAGGGAAATTTGGACTTTCCATATCAAAGCCCTCTGCAAATGTTACCCAAGACCTCTCGTCAGTGCTGTAGTTTGTACAGGAACACCTCCCAGTGCTTGCCCAGGAGTGGGGAAGGCAGTTCTAACACTCCTGCCCTTTGAGGGAAACGGCTGTTCTTGGGGATTTTTCATTCTTTCCTCCCTCAGCGTTCACCATTTCGGATGCAGGCTCATGCTCCTGCTCTCTTTAACAGCCTGTTTTTCCTCTAACCACTTCCAGCTCCAAAATCTCTCCACATCTTCTCAATGTGAATACACTTAACTTGCCCAGAGCAGGCTGGGGAGACAGCGGTGACCTTCAGCTGAGAGCAAAGTGTTTCAGTTTGACCTACTTTGCTGCGGAGCGGGTTTGGCCATGGCAGGGCAGCTCTCTGCTCCCTGCCCTCCTCTTGGGGAAGGTCCCTGGGGAGATGCCCCATGTGAGTGGGAGAGCACGGCTTAAGGAAACAGCAACTTCAGGCCCTGAGTTTGGGTGGTTTGGGTAGCTGGGTGCTGGATTTCTCCCTAGTGTCAGCTTTTATATTGATGTATAAAAATGTATTGATAATATATATCATATTTTATATTGATATATATATAAACACCATATATATTATATGCGGCTCTAGATGTTTGATTGTGCCTTTAAAAAATCTGCCACAGGTCAGTAACACAAAACGCCCGTCACAAAATACTAATTTTTCATTCACTACCTCATTTTTTTCCTCTTTGCTTGCTTTCCTCAGGGCTGGCTGTGTGAAGGGAGCAGCTGCAGGAGGAGCCAGGCTGCCGTGGTTCTTCCCAAGGCTGCCCCAAGAAAAGCCATGGTTGCTTTCTCAGGTCTCCCTTGTCCTCTGTAAGAACTTCCAGGCAATGCCAGTGCAGCTGTGGCTTTGCCTGGGTGGCACAGGGTGCCCGGAGAAGCTGTGGCTGCCCCATCCCTGGCAGTGCCCAAGGCCAGGCTGGGGTAACCTGGGCCCATGGCAGCGGGTAGAATAAATGGTCTTTAAGGTCTCTTCTTAGCCAAACCTTTCTGTGTTTCTATGGTTCTAGGAGTGTATTAAGTGGGAATAACTAGGATTACTTAGGGGGACACACTAGGATTACTTAGCTCTTTAGGCTTTGCCATTTTCTGCAATATTGGTTTGTCAGGAGGGCTGTGGGGTGGCCCCTCTGGAAGTACAATTGTCTTTTGTTAGGGGACATGTGTCTTTAAAACCAAGTTCTCTCCTTATCTCAAGCTTAAAGTGCAAAATTCCCAGGTTGGAAGCAAGTTAAAATTTCCTGTTCCAGCTGCATCTGCATTCAGTCTTGGAAGCAGATACTTGGCTGTAATTCTAAAAAAAAAAAAGAAAAAAAAGAAAAAGAAAAAAAAAGAAAAAA
>WBMY01000675.1:325114-342094 GCA_013397315.1 Donacobius atricapilla | reverse complement strand
AAAAAAAAAAAGAAAAAAAAGAATATAAATTGATATTGCAGGTAAGAAGGAGTAACTGAGGAAAAAAATCAGAAGCCCTTCAAGCAGTTTTCAGGATAATTTTCACTTATTTCTGAATGCTTGCTACCACTGGTCACCCATTAAAAATAACAAACCCAAGCTCAACCCCATGTCCCTGCTGATAAACACCGTGGACTTGCTTGTAGCTTATCTAATGCCTGAACATCTGTTTCTCCCCAGCTGAGAGGTTCCCTTGGATGAGTTAATGCAATTCCCTATGCAAAGGTTAAACAAAGTTGAGAGGCTCCAGCCAGTGGCCTTGTGCCACGGGGCCCGTGCTGCACAAACCGCTCCACGGTGGAAATGTCCCATCGTCGTTCTGAGAGAAGCTCAGGAGGGGAAGGAGTCACCCAGCCTAAGCCTGGGCTGCAGCAAGGCTGGACTGGCTGATCTGAGAAGGCTTTAATGATCCTGTGATTTTGAGCTTTCTAGATACTCCAGTGTGGCAAGGGTGTCTGGAGTGTGCGCTTTCCCTGGGTGTGAAGAGCTGGTGCTGGTGGTGGCTCTGCCTCAGCGTCCTCCTGCCTGGGCAGTGCCAGCAGCTTCCCATGGGACGGGCTTGGAAGCTGAAGGCCTGCTCTCGGTAGTTGGTGCGCACAGGATTATTTGCATTTTTGATTATTTAATACCGCTTTGTGTGTTTGACAGCAGGACCTTTCATGGCTGGGGCAGCTGGAGGTGGGAAGGGCTGCAGGGTGATGCCAGCACCGACTCCCGGTGCTGCTGGGCTGAGCTGAGCCCTGGGCTTGGGTGCCAGAGTTCTCCAGGTGACACAGGCAGAGCCTCCCACGGGGATGTCACACTGCACGGGGGACTGTCCTACAGCTGTAACCTGGTGGTGAGATCGGGGTGGCCTTTGGGATGGAGGATTCCCAGCCTGCCGCCCCTCCTTCATCCCCATCGCTTCCCCCTCGCAGGAGCAGGTTGGGTGAAACCACACCGTGCCCCTGGAGCCCAGAGTGCACCGTGGGGCTGTGCCCGTGTCCACGAGCTGTTCCCAAACACCGCATCCACACTTTTACTTTTGTGCCCTTTCCTTTCTGTCTCGGCTTTCAGCTCCTCTGGCTCCACATCCTGCGGGGCCGCACTTCACACACGGGGCAGGGGCATCAAAGAGGAGATCCTGAATAAAGCCCCCACTTTATGACATCTCTTCAAAGTGCCTTTTTAAGAGTTCAAAGGACACGAGGAAAGGAGGGGATCAAAATCAAAGGAAGATTGGGGGGAGGGAAATTAAAGCCTCAGAGGAACTTTATGGCAAGTTTTCTGTAACGCTTTCAATGCCAAAATCACAAGTGTTCCCAGCACTGACTCTTCCCTGGCCATCAGATTTCCTGTTTACCTGCACTGGTTTCAGGGCAGCTCAGCAGCTCAGGGTAGCTTCAGCCCCACACACAGACACAGGGCACCCACAATTTCACTTTTCCATTAATTTTTTTTTTTTTGCAAGACCAAAACTTGCCATTCTGGTCCTTCAGGCCAAGGGGGAGATGTTTGTTCTGAATTGCCTGGAAGTCCTGGGGCTGACAGCAGAGCTCACCTTTAATGAAAATCTTCTTTTTTTTTGCTTTCAGGAAATTCATCTCACTCTTCTCTTACTGTCTCCTACTACAGGGCCATCATTTTATCCATATTTGGGAAATTTCAATTACTGCTGGGGGAAAGGGACTTCTCCTGAGTGAAGACCGCAGGATCTGACTTGAAGCAAGACAACGGAAGCAAAGCCTCTGTGTGAATGTCACAGGTAACATCTACAGACTGTTTTACAGGAAAGAAATGTAAATTAATGAGGTATGAAGTACTTAATATTCAGTTAGGTCTCATAATTTTATCAGTTTCCCATCTGTTTTTAAACAGAATAGAAAAAAAAGTACAAAGCAAGGGAAAGAAATCGGGCTGGTTTCAACTCAGGATCAAACCCTTTAAAATGCTGGACTGAGGTAAGCTGGAACCACATCCCTGCTGTGGGGAGCAGAGTGGCACAGGGATGAAGCTGGAAGGGACTGGGATGCACATTATGCTCTTCCCAGGTTGTGTTACAATCTGGGGAGCTTTCAGACTTGTGTCTTTAAATGGAAAGATTGAGAAGAAAAATCAATTATCTGAGAAAAGAAAGTGGATACTGGTGGAGGAAGGAAGGCTCAGGCTCAGAAGGGTTTCCTTGGGGTTCCTTGAGCTGTGCAGGAGCACAGTTTGGTGCTCCCGTGTTTAAACCATCAGTTAACAAATGCATTTCCTCCATAGGGGGACTGTTTCCTCATCCCACTGCTTTTCCAGAATCCATGTTGTGTGTTCCTGCAGGAATTCTCAGCTCTTGTCCTGCCCAGGTGAGCTCACCTGCACCAAGTGCTTTTCCCACGAGTTCTTTCCGGGACTGCTGCTCAGAGAATGGCACAAAACTGTTGCTGAACTCCCTTCTCATTAATTCATCCTCCTGTTTTTAATATCCTGAACTACACACCTTGCACTCTGTGCTCTGCTTTAGGCAGGCACCCAAAAATAGTGTGGAGTAGGAGATAAAACTCAGCGTGTGCTGGACTGTGGTGGAGGTCTGTGTGAGTGGTGGTCTGGAGGTGTTGCCAAAAAACAAATGAAATTGCTTGTTTTTCACCCAGAGAGCTCCCAGTTTCACTAATTGTCACTGCAAAGGACACCTCAAGGTGAAATTCAGTGAGTGTTTAATATATCTCAGCAAAAAGATAGTTTTATCCTCTGGTAACTGTAAGGGGGGAATTTAAGGCATGTGGAGTAACTAAGCCTTGGAGACCGGGGCTGGGACCTGTAAGGTTTGTTTACAAGAGGGGATTTGCATGGAGGAGAGACCCTTTAATACTTTACATTAATTGGTTTGAAGCCGGCCTGCCTCAATGAACAGATGGCTTTATTCCCCCTACGGTGCTCCAGGCCACGTGGGGGGATTTCCTTTCCAAGCACGCCGTGGGCAGCGGGGACAGGCACCCAGAGCCCCCTGCCGTGCCGTGCCAGGGCTGGGGCACGGCGCTGGCAGTGCCAGCTGGGGCAGGAGCCCCAAAGGGCTCACCAGCCCCACGGCTGCTCGCCCAGCATCCCATAATAGCACGGTCGTTAAAGGATGTGGCAGCGTCCAGGGGGTTATTCATGTCTTCCCATGGGAGCTGGGAGCCCGGTGATTTCCATCCACCTCACGCAGGAATAGAGAAGGGCTTTTTTTGGAGCTGCCCTCTTGCTCAGCCCTGGCTGCAGCAGCAGGGACGGGGCTGCGCTGGGAATGCTCCCAGGGCTGGGGTGTTGCTGCTGCTGGGGGAAGAGCAGGGACTCAGCGGGGCTGAGGGCACCCATGGGTGATGTCAGGGCTCCCTCCTGGCTCTGGGACACGCAGTTCCTGCCCGCTGTCACCGCTGGTGATGCCACATGGGGTGTTTGGGCTGTAGGATGGAGCTGTTTGCTCTTGGGGCAGGAGCCCTTGGAGCATCTCTGTGGCCTCCTCTGGGCTCACTCCAGCAGGACCAGGTCCTTCCCGGGCTGGGGACCGCAGGGCTGGACACAGTGCTCCAGCTGGGGCCTCACTGGAGAGGAGCAGAGGGAGGAATCCCCTCCCTCCACCTGTGCCCACCCTTTTAGTGCAGCCCAGGACACGCTGGCTTTCAAATAAACAAGGCTTGGTGCTCCATGGCAGCACAGTGGGGCTTCCACAAAACTGGAAGGTCGAGGAGATGTTAATTGGGCAGAGTTGGAGCACTCCCCGTTGCAGGTGGGCTGCAGCATGGCCTCGGTTCCACATCTGTGCAGGGCCTTGCTTTATTTTATTTTTGTGGGTGTTGCTAAGAGATGATTCCCCCTGGAAGCTGCAGGACCTACACAGATGCAAACTGGTTGAGGAAGGAGGGAGGCTCCCTGAAACCCAAAGGGCAAATGAGAATCTGTTTGGGAATCCTCAGCCAGCTACACACAGGCACTCCCAGAAAACCAGTGCTGGGCACAGGATTGGCCATTTCCCAGGAAGATCCCGGAGCCTGGCACCTCCTGGCACTGTTTGCAGTGTCCTTTCCTATTGAAACGGGTTTTGTGCTTTTCTTAGGCTGCAAATGGTTATGCACATTCCTAAATATTTTCCTACTTCCCTTTTCGGATGTCTAACATTATGTATTATTTTCTGATACTTACCTAACCCGGGAAATCTGTTTTCCATCTCACTTCAGCCAAGGTTTTCTTTTTAACCAGTCCTTCCCAGTATTTTCCTTTAACACTTCTGGTTCGCTGAGTGAACTTTGCAGTGTGAGGGTAAATGAAAAGGAAAATGTATTGCTTGTCACACACTGGCTGTTTAGAGAGGGTTTGGGGTTTTTTTTCCCCCTCTGGATTTGAAGAGGGAGATATAAATCATTGATTTAAAACCAGAGTAATTTAACAAGATTATAGGAGAGGGAAAATCCACTTCCTACCCAAAGTAACAGTCTCTTAGGTCTCTCCACCTACACAAGCCATATGCATCCTCCGAGCTGCCCAAGATCCCCTTTTGTGTTTTTCTGGCAGGACTGTGGTGTAATAATTAAAGTCCATATGCAAAGCTTTCTTGGTGGATCTTTTAATTACTTTGTAATTGGCCAGAGAGTTACCATCCCTCATCCCCCAGCCTTCTCTCTGTTTGCAAAGTCCCAGACCTGCAGGGATATTCAAATCTCAGAGTCCCAGATCAGAGGGACGTGATCAGGGGTTGCCTTTTTGTGCCGTCTCCCCTTTTCACCAACACGAGCAAGCTGTGCTTTTCCTTGCTGGGAGTGAAGCTCTGGGATGGGGAGAGCAGAGGGATTTGTGCTGCAGCAGCCCGGGTGGGATGCTGGATCCGAAGGGCTCAGCCTGGGAGCAAAGGGGTGGAGAGAGGGATGGTGAAGGGAGTGCTCATCCCTGGCTGGAGTTCTGGTTTCCAGTCACGGGAAGCCTTTGTGCTCACCCCAGGGGGAGCACGGGACAACAGAGCTCCTCACCCAGAGCTCTGGCACACCTAAAACTCCGGCATCGGCTGGGCTTAGTGACATTATCCAAATTCACTGGTCCTTGCCATGATGCTCCCCCTTCTCCTGAGGGGTGGTGGCTCCCAGGCTACCCAGGGCAGGATGCAGAGGCTGTGTCTGTGTTTCTGAGGCCAAATACTGAGTTCTAGAAACAAGCACAGCCCCAGCTCTCAGTGGCACTGCCCCACCTGAGCAGGTATGGCATGAAATACCCTCAAAATAACAGATACCCTGTTCTTGTTATTCCCATTCTCACTGGGAGTCAGGACCCTCACCAGGCACAGGGAATCAGCAAATCTTTTTAGTAGATGTAGCAAACCACACGTCACCCTCTGATTCTGGGAGCTGGAACTCAAAGCCCAGCTCCTGTCACACAAACACGGGCGTTTCTTGGGTTGTCAGTTCAGCAGGAATATGTCACAAAAGGAGCTGTCCTGGAGCCTGCCTTGCTCCCACTGGCAGCACAGGCTTGCAGTAACGAATTTCCAATGAAACGTTTTTCTAATTATATCAAATTATTTTTACAAACATTTTCCTGGGAAGAGAGTTTGAAACTAGAGCCAAAAAGGAGAAGACTGAAATTTAGGCAGTGCCTGAAAAAAACCTTAAGGATGGATTGCATGCTAGTTGGCTTCTATTATCAGGCCAACCTGTAAACTTCAGATTACTGGGTTTTAAGGAACTTTATTCCAATATGAGCAGTTTTTGTCATTGAAAATTGGAATGGCTTAGAACAGGGCCATCAAATCCAGCTCTTCCCTTTCCTCTCCTCACAGGACGCCCTGGTGGCACTGCAGAAGGGGGGTGGCAGAGGTGACAGCCAGCAGCGGGTCACTGGCAACACTGGTACAAGCCTGTGCAGAATCTCACGTCCAACAGCCCCCAAGGCAAATTATTTTGTATTTATTCTCCTTGCTAAATTCTGCAGTGAGCTTCTATTCTTTTCCCAGAACAGAGCCACCTTCCAGTTGCAAGTGCTCTTGGTTTGGGGGGAAAGAAGGAATAATTCTTAGTTACCACCAAGAGAAGTGTGAGCACTCATGCCTGGCTGCCCCACACCCTACAAACATGAAGGCTGTGCATTTGTGCCCCCAGAGATGGTTCAGCTGTGGCAGGCTCAGTGCTCCCTGCTTTCTTTTCCAGGAGAGATTCCCACTGGAAGCACAGGGGCTGGCAGTACCATGCTGTTTGTGAGCATGCCTATCTTCCCATGGCCCCTGAGCTCAGCTGGGGAATTTAATTAGAAGTCAACCATGGAAAAATCCATAATACATAGAGGTGGTGTGGGCTGTGTGCAACTGAGGGATAATCTAAAAGCAAACCTGAATGTAGGTTATTGTTCAGCAGGAAGGAGTTGGTTGATTATTTCTAAAAAACTAAAGAGAAAAAGGCCACTGCCAGCCAAAACCCCGACCACAAACCCCACGCAGGGCACTAACCCTGGGCAGCGGGAAGATGTGGCGCTCTGGATGGTTCTGGTCAAGGGCTGCGCTGGGGTTTGTGGTGTGGGTTATCGGCACCCTGGGAGCAAAGGTGGGCTAAGGGAGCCTTGGAATAACGCAGGTGGTGGATATTTTATGGCACGTGCTTATTTGCTCGAGGAGGAGTTTGAGATGGAACCCTCAGGGTGGTAGAAGCTCATCGCAACCGCCGGCTCCGGCTGTGGCGGCTCCCATTAAATCACCTAAGGGTTAAAGATGGGCAGTTTCCCCTGCCCCCCAGTAAAGGTAATTACCCCCCGTCCATTTAGCAGGGAAAGAATTTGCCATTGAGCAGATAGGGCCGGCTCAGGAGAGCCCTTCAGCCCCCAACAATATCGCATTACCCCGGTGCATAAAGAGCGGGAGCCGTTTCCGCTGGCCGGGCCATAATGGAGGTATCTCTTTACAAAGCCCCCACTTCAGGCCAGCTGAATGCCTCTGCCGAGCCTCCGAAATCCCGCAGCCCTAATCCCTTTAGCAACAAAGATCTGTTTCTTTGCTTAGCATGAAGTAGACCTCAGAGGCCGGTGTGTGCCTTGGCCTGTAGGCCAAAAGCCTCCTGTTTACAATTTCCCTATTCCTGTTTTTAATGTTGTTCTGAGAGCAGCCACAAAGGGCCGGTTTTGTCCAGCAGGAACAAGGGAGCTATTAGAGAGGGACGGAGGAAGGAAGGAAGGGAGATCCAAAAGGAGCAGCCCAGGAGGGATTAGCATACACAGCTGTTCCCTCAGGGACAGGAGCTTTATGCTTTTTATAATTTCCCTCTCATTTACATTTTTTAATATCTGGTTTCCTTGTTTCCAGCCCCCTTTCCCCCCATGTCTCCAGGACCATCTGCCCATTTTATTGGATTTTTTTGTTGTTGTTTTTCAGGCAGGCACATCCAGCCCAGGGTGTTCGCTGGCTCCAGCTTAAATCCTGCAATCCCTGTCAGCTGTGGGCTTGCTCACTTCAAGCCCTCTCTCTTGCCTGGCCCATTTTGTACCATCGCCCTCCATCCATCCCCATCACCTCTCCCTGGCGCAATGGGAAGGCAACGCTGAGCATCCCTGGATCGGGATGCCCAGGGCGAAGGGTTTTCATCCCTGAATTCACATTGTTCTTGGCTCTGCCCAGGCCAGAGGGGAGAATAGCGGAGCTGTTTACCATATTGTTTCATTGACTGCTCAAAAGCAGCGCCTGTTTTCCAGAAGTGCAATGAAACATTTATGAGTCCGGGACGTGGTGCAGCTCGGGAGCTCTGCAGGGGACGAGGGACACTCGGGGTTTTTCATGTGCACATCCCAGCTCATGCGGGCTGTTGGCACAGGGATTAGCAGGATGCATCTATCTCATGTTCACTCCTCTCTTTCAAGGTGGTGATCCCTCAGGAAGGCTGGTTTGAGGGCGAGCAGAGCTGGGCAGGTCCCAAGGCCAGGATCTGGGCTCCGTACAGAATTAAAGAGCTCACGAGAGCCAGGCAAAGCTGGAGAGCAGAGCAGTGCAGCACCCCACCAGCTCCTCCATTCAGAAAGTTTTCCCATATCCAGAATTACTTAGAGCTTATAAAAGTAATTTGGTTCTGTGGAAGATGTTTAATGAATCTCCTGGAAATGGGGAGTTTTGCCCCGTTGAGCAGAGCCTGGGCTGGGAGTGGGACCTGAGCAGGGCTGTGGTTTAACATCCTCCCCACTCACCCAGGGACATCCAGACTAAACCCTTCCTTCCTGCCCCAAGTGGAATTACCATTAACTTGTAACTAGTTTTCAAGAAGAACATTTTTTTTTGCAGGCTGTGGAGTTCTTCCAAGAATTTTTCAATTTTTACAAATGAAAATATAAGCTCAGCCAGATGCCAGCTAAAATGCAGTTCCTTTATACCAGCCAGCCCAGGCACCACAGGCTCAGCATCACGACCTTTAAAGCAGCTTTTCTAGAAAAAGCTGGGAGAACACTTTCTAAAAAGCCACAATTGCAGCTGCTCTCATTACTTATAACATCCCTGATGGAGAGGAACTTAAAAATAATTCTTAAGGAACTTAAGCTTCAACAGCCCCCAGCAGATTTAGTTTATGTGCAGTGCAGGCCCCCCTTGTGGAATTACAGACTCGGGATGGTGATTATAGTGTTGATGATAATGTACATTTTCTAAATCATTACTTCTGTAAGAATAAAATAAAAGGAGTGAAGCCTTTGTTTCACTTTTCTCATGCAGATGAATGGTTCCGGGATTTAGCCGCTTGTTTCTAAAATCAGACACAGATTTCAGTGTTGTCTCCACATATTTATTAAGCTAACAAATTTATTACATATGTAAAATGCATTTGGACAAACTGTATTTCAAATCAATAGAATAATTTGAGTCATCAGCTTTGTAGATGCATAATTACATGTTACTTCCTGGATTTTTATAATATTCCAAGCTGGTATTTAATGAAAAACTGGCACCTGGGATCCAGTTTCTTTGGGGTTTTGTGTATGGAAACCTGGACCCCAATTTCAATATTTTTGTTAATATCTAGCAGCTTTCCTGACTCCATACCCATCCTCTACCCTGAGGCTGGCTTGAGGGTGAAGGGCAGGATTGTGATCCTGTTGAGCTCAAGAGATCAAACCAACACTAAATCCAATTAATTTTACTTGGACCAACAAAGATTTTGCACAACACTGTCAGGACACTTCATTCGTGATTGAACGATACTTTTTCTATCTGTGAATTTTCTGTTCTTAAATTAATTCCAGTAAGTATGTTGAGGTATGGATAAGAATTGTTCTGCCTCTTCCCCTTCTTTAAGGTGGAAACAGGATATGTTTTCATTAAATCCCTTTATTTCTGCTCATTTCTTTCTATTCCTCTTGTTACCCAGCACTTTGGTTTACAGATTTGTCACCTTGTAAAGCCGCGGTTCTGCAGGGACTCTCTGGTCCCCCAACAGCAGCAGGATATTGAAGGATTTGAGCCGAGATCTCTGAGCAGCCACAACCCCCTGCTCTCACCCCTCATTTCCCCCCCAGACACAGCTCCCTCAGCCCTACATTTCCTCCAGGTAAGGCTTGATTTCCAGAAGATCTCGTTTCTGACCACTCAACCTTTTCTCCACCTTGTTTTGCCCCAGCAGGAGGCTGCAAGGCTGGCTCCTGTCCCACGGGATGGTCCCACGGGACCCCCAGCCCTCGGCTCCTGGGACCACCAGCCACGGGGACAGGGATGTTATTCCAGAGGGGAGGATGGGAACCACAGCTCTGCTCTCCCAGAGGATGGCTGCTGGCTCCTCCAGCGCATTGTTCTGGGCTGGCAGGAACAAATCAGGGCTTGGTCTTTGCTCCAGGAAATTCCCTGTCTTCCCTCGATGGGGTACCCGGCTACCCCGAGTGCCTTTCTGCTGCCACAGCAGTGGATCCTGACACCCACACACAGGACTGGTGTCCTGGGGTGGATTTTCTTTAGGGCTGGCTTGGGAAGTGTGCCCATAGGAAATGAATGAATAATTCAATAATTTGTAGCTGGTTGGGGAGCTGGAGCACCTCCATGTTCTGGCCAGGGTTTGGAAAGTTGATGAGCAGATGGAATGTTGGGCTGTGCCCTCTTCCATCCCTCCTGAAATTCCCCCATAGCTTTGGGAAGCTGTGGGCATTTGGCAAAAGCTGCTGGGGGTGGCTCTGTGCTGGTGTCCTGTGCTCTCTGAGAGGGATGTCTGTGTGAGCAGGGCCAGGCTCTCCCAGTAAGGGTGGGGCACTGGGGTGTGCCATGGCTCTGAGCACCAGAACCAGAGGAGAGGCTTCCTCTCTTTGGTGTGTGCTTGCCAAGGCAGCCTGGAGGAGAAAACAGAGCAGGGAATCAAATAAAAAATCCGGATGTTTGGTGGAGGAGGGAAAGCTGGGGCGTGGAGCGAAGGCAGCCTGGAAACCCGTGGGGTGTTCTGTAGCCTGAGAGGGGAAAGGGGGGTGACAAGGTCTGGGACAGTGCCAGAGAACAGGAGGAGGCAGAGACCGTGGAAGGCAGCTGGGAAGGAGCCCTCTTTGCGGGAGGAAATGTTATTATTAGTGCTCAGTTTCCTGGACAAAAGATTCTTGTCTATTTAAATACTTCAGCTTCACAGAGCTACAGCTCTGCAGACACAATAAAATCTGCCTTTTCTCCCTGTCATTGTCATTTCCTGCTGGCAGCAGGTGGTTAAAGCTCCTGTGCTCTGGAGTAGGACATTGCAGGCTGCTGTGACCAGGGAGGACAAGCCCTGGGGACGGGGGCTTTGTCCTTTGTGCCCCCTCACATCTGTCCATGGAGATGCTGCTCTCTCACAGCAGTGCAGATGCTGCTGATAGAGAGATCAAGATCTATTAATTTGAATAAAATTGGCAGAAGCATAAAAATATTAAAAAGCTAAATATCTTGATAGAAACCACACTTAAGAAACCTCCTGGGCCATCCTTAGGCTTCTTCAGCCAACCATTGGAGGTTTTAAGCACCAGCAGCAAAATACAGAACCTCACTAATGCCGAATAATCGCAGTTAATGGATAATTGGAATTATTCTTTCCATCCAGGCATGCACAGAAACCACACAGGGGTTGGTGTTGCTGTCATGGGGGGAAGAGATCCAGGTTCTGTGCAAGGTGATGCTCACACCTGAGCCGACTTTGGTGAGTGATGTGAGGTGCTGCCCTGGCCCTGGTGTCTCCATGTGATCTTCTTTCCGTGCTTCTTTTCCACAGAAATTCCAGATGATTTCCTGTGATAGGTGAGAAATGCTTTTCCTACCTGTCTCGAAATGTTTAAATCTGACAACGATAGTATGGAATTTTCTTTGTAGAATCCTGGTATTTTTTTTCCCTGTACTGAGTTGAGTTTAATATCAGATCTATCCCTATAATGGTAGAAATGGGACTTTTATTCCATAAAAAGATGGGAGATGTCTCACTCTGCTCTTTTCCTGATTATAATCGTTGCTTGTTCCAAACCCTGCAAGACTTTGAAAAGTCAGCCTTCCTGAACGTATGACAAATATATCACAGAATCACGGAATATCCTGTGTTGGAAGGGACCCACAGGGATCGAGTCCAACTCCTGGACCCCATATAAATATATATTTATATTGAATTACTACAAAAGTGCAGATGTGCTTAAAGCAGCGTGAGGGGGCCGTGGTGGGGCTCGTGGCTGTCACGAAGGACACACAGGATGCGCAGTTGCTAAACCACTAAAAGCACGTCCTGCTCATCTCAGTGGGGAGCGTTTCTGGTTTGGGACTCGGGAAAACTGAACAGTTCGCTCAGAGTGAATGACTAAAGGCAGCCAACCTGCAGTCATGCCAGTTAGATTTTAATCAGAGAGTTTTGGAAGATAACAGCAGTTATTCTTTAAAAGCAAAATGCTTGGGGGTGAGCTGCCAGTGTTTTATAGGTGTGAGAGTGATTTGCTCTTTTTGTCAGGGTAGGTAAAGCTCCAGCTGTGGGTGGCCTCCAGCCTCAGCACGGATGTGTCAGCCCTGGCAATTCATACTTTGATTTCACAGCGGCCTGCACAGTTCTGCACTGGACTTGTGCTTCTGCAACGGGCTCCATCCACCCCAGAGCTCTGAGCTCGTCCCCCATTGCCTGGGGTCCCGCTCCCCTCACCCCATTGCCTGAGGGTCCTGCTCTCTTCCCCCCATTACCTGGGGTCCTGTTCCCCTCACCCCATTGCCTGGGGTCCTGCTCCCAGCCAAGCCTGGCCTCCCCTCTCCTGCGAGGATGAGGGAATAGCTCTGTCTCCCTGCTCCTGCTTTGCCAGCAGGTAGGGAAGGAGTAACCCTCGACCATGGCAGTGTGTGCTGAGCCTGGGGGTGCTGAGGGAGCTCTGGGAGGCAGCAGCTGCTGTTGGAGAGGGTGCAAGGCTTCGGGAAGCAGAGGCATGTCCAGGGCCAGGCTGTCAGCAGCTCCCTGCCCTCCCTCTGCCTGGGAGCACAGGAGCTCCCAGCCTCCTGCCAAGGCCCTCGTGTCTCCGGAAGGCTGCGGTTGGATGTTCTTCCCTGCAGCTTTGCCATTCTCCTGCCACTCCTCGGGTAGGGCTCTGCTTTCCCTCTGCTGGAGCAGCGCTGTGGGAGTGTGGAGGTCACTGGTGGTGCTGTGCCTCTGTCCCTGCACTCGGGGAGGTGACAGCTGCCACAGCTGCCTGTCTTGGGGCAAGGACAGGCATCCAGGGACTCCTTCCAGGCTGGGGACAAGAACAGGCAGCAGGCTCAGCGTAGCTGAGAACGTGGCCAGCAGCAGGAGAAGCTGAGAGGGAGAACTCATGCCAGAACTCGCCCGTGGCGGTAGGAGCCCGAGGGATGAGGGGCGTTGTTTGCCCTGCAGACCAGCTCTGCCTCCCTCTCCCCGTGGCCACGGGGACAGCAGTGGCTCCTGGGTGCCTGGGCAGTGCATGTTGGCCCTGGTGATGCGCTGAGCCGCTCAAGCAAATCATCCTAAAATAGGCTTCATATGTGATGCAGAAGAGCCCAAGCAAAACAGAACCCAGCCAACCCCAAATTTATGCTTGTGGTTACTGAAGCTTGTGAGATCAATTTTTTGTTTACTTAAAACTGATTTCAAAGAGATTTTTTTTTCTTTTTTCTTTCTTTTAGTTCTCATTCTTGATCCTTGGCCTGGGGGATGGTCATGGCACTGCTCCAGCTGGGGCTGAGCATCCTGCTGTCATCATCACAGAGAAGCTCTGTCCCAAAATGCCCAGAGTTAAGGTCCTGGTGAGGTGGGGGAGCACTGTTACACCCCCAGAACAGGACCTGTGGTCACTGTTCCATTGGCATGTCCCACCAATCACCCGTGACATCCTGAGAGATTCTTTTATTTTCATGACAACCTGGAAAAGTAGATCTCAGCAGAGCTTTTATTTTTTTTTGTTCTTTCTAACTTTTGAAAATATTAGGCTAGGATGTATTAGAAGAATGAGTTCAGCTGAAAAAAAAGGAAAAAAAATAAAAGCAAAAATGAAAAAAAGGCCAAGAAACAAAAACCCCCAAAGCCCACAGAGGCTCTGTGGAGCTGGCAGAAGCCAGAGCACAGAATCCAGGTCCGGTTCCATCTCTTTGTCATCCCACATGTGGGGTTTACCCCAGTGAATAGGAAAGCCTCGAAAGTCCAAACTGCCATCTTTCAGGGCAAACTGTATGGAAAATAAACACGTGGGATAAATAAAGCACAGGCAGGAAAACCGATGACTTTGTGGGACAGAAACCTGAGGCGATGCTGCTCACAGCCCCCAGCTCCTGCTGCTGGCGACCCTTCCCAGCCTGGCCAGGGCAGGGAGGCGAGGGAAGCACCCACCTATTTCCTTTTTTCAGGAATCCCTGGCTGTGTTGCCCCCGTTTCAGCAGAGAATTCCTGCAGCCTCAGCGTTTGAAGTGCCCAAATCCCTGCGGGGCCGGGGCCAGCAGCTCCATCCTGGCCAGAACCCATCGTCCCTTCAGCGATGTGGCGAGTGCTCCCTGGTGCCAAGCCCAGATGGAGCCGTTCCCCGAGCAGATTCCTTCCTCTGGGTCCTTTTATTTCTTCTTTTCTTCTTATTTTCAACACTTATTTGCAGATTTGTCAGTGTTACGCCTGGCGTCCTGGTGGCAGTCTGTGTTAGCCTCCTTGGGGTCCCGGTGGCCTGGGGGACAAGGACAGTGTGGGGACAGGGCCAGGCAGCACAGCCTGCCAGGGGCAGAGCCCAGACTGGGGGTTCCGCCTGGGGAAAGAAAACCAATTGGTGTTTGTGAATGGAAATGGCCTTGGGGGAAAATCCTGGAGAGAAAGGGGTGGCTGCTGCTGCTGTCTGTCTGTCCCTGCGGAACCTCAGCGCTCCTGACCGGGGTTATTGTGCTGCGTAATTGCTTTTGGACGGTGTTCAGGCAGCAAAGTGGGGCAGAAGCAGCTCTCCAGGCTGCTTTAACTCTTCCGTGGGGTGTAATTTCTGCTTGGTGACAGAGGCAGCTGAGCTGGGACACGGGGTGGGCAGCAGCGGGGCGGGAGCTGTGGCAGCACAGGACAGCAGGACTGGGAATGTGGGCAGCGCCTGAGAGAGCAGTGAGGGACACCGGAAAAAGGCTTTTACTAAAAAAAAAAAATGAGGTCTAAGCCTGCATTTCAGTGAAGAAGGAGAAGAGGTGGCTTTGAAGGGTTTGGAGGAACAGAATGGAACAATTCCTGGCTGGGGGAGCGGGACAGTCCAGGGAGCTGCTCTGCGCACGCTGGGACCCATCCCATGGGCACAGAACGAATCCATGTGTCCCAAGCATTAGGAGGGAGGAAGATGTGTTCCAGAACGCCAGCCCAGAGCAGGCTGGGGGAGCAGGGGGCCTTTAGGAGCCGTGGGGACCTCTCTGCCCCTCGGTGGAGACAGTGTTAATCGCTGGGGCTTAGCGGCGTGGCGGGGTCCGGGGAGGAACAGCGAGGCTGTTAGGCAGGAGGAAATGGTTCGCTGTCTAGATGGGCTTAACACAACGTAAACCCCACAGAAAGTTAAAGGCTGACGTGTGAAGGAGCTGAGTTACCCAGCACAGCAGCAAGGGCTGAGCGTTTCCTCACGGTGTTGGTGGAGCTAAAGCCAACTCACAGTGTCCGTGTGCCTTTTCCTTTGGCCACAGGGCATCTGCAGTGACCACTGACATCCTGCTGGATGCCCTTCCCAAACTCTTTCTTACACAGGTTGTTTGGATACAAAAAAAATATGATTTTTTTTTTCTATTGGAAAGCCTGTCCAGATTCTGAGGAAAATCGGTAAAACAGTGTTTTAGTTATAATTCATTACACAGTGTCTCATTTTGGAATTGCATTTTTGGCCAGGGTACATCTGGCCGACAACGCTGTGATAGTGCCCCAAGCCTTCCTTTTTGGTTCTCATTTAGATTAGAAAAGTAATTAAAAGAGGGTAAAAAAAGAAGTGACAGAGTTACTGAGTCTCTTTCCAAAAGTGAAGGGTTTAGGCCAAACTCCTGCTAAGAAAATAAATAGGATTTCATTTTTTTGTTGCAAGTTCTTCCCATATATTGAATTTCCGTGCTCAGTGACAAGGGGGATCTGCTTGAGTGAGCAGTGATTGGATTCTGATGGCTTTGAGTTGTGCTTGGATTTGCTTTGGAAAGCTGGGGCTGTCCTTAGAGAGCAGGGTTTGGACCTGAGCTTGAGGCCTTGTTCTCTAAGGAGCACAAACCTTCCGGCCCGAGTTACCAAGCTGTAACTTTTATGGCTGTGCCTGGAAATTATTTTCCTGCCCAGTGTCCTGCCCAGCAGTGCTGTGGTAGAGCCCTTCCGCCCCAAATTAGACCAACAATTGCTAGGCTGAGCCTAGAAACCATTTTTTATTGAGGCACGTTGCAGAGGTTGGACCTTTTGGCACGTGTGGGTGTGAATGTCCTCCCCACCTTCTCTCCTGCAAGAAGAGGAAACGCACGTTGGGATAATTTCTGCAGGAAGCAGTGAATTTGGGGTGGTGGGGAGCGTTTGAGCTTGTCCCAAGCATACCCACCACCAGGACCCTCTGCCGTGGGGCTGTGCTGGGCAGGGATGAGCCCTGGCAGGGGGATGGCAGATGTTTTGGTGGTCGCCACGGGCATCAGGGTTCCTCTGGGCAGTCGGGGGTGACAGCAGATGGCCCCAGGGGAAGCGCTTCGGCAGCCAGGGCGGTTGAAGATGCTCTGTGCCTCGGGTGATAAATTGATAAATGTGTCATGGCTCAGCTCCGGAAACAGGGCAGGGAAGGATGTGAGTGGCAGAGGATTCACATCCTGGAAGCGCCGCGGTGTCACGGCTCGGGAATTCAGCAGGATAAATGCATCTGCCCGTCCTGCTGCAAACAATCTGCTTAATGTGGGAAGCAGAGTTTCCTGTAGCACCGAGCCAGTGGGGAAGGGAAAACCCTGAGAGCCAGGAAGGGCAGGGGGAATTAAGCAGGTAAACCCATTAGCAGTGACCACCTCTTTGTGCGGGGATTACACAAAGCTGCTGCTCTTGGATGCTCAGGGTCTCGGGAGGGGCCAGGGCTGCGAGTGGGGGCCTCTCCCCTCTCCTGAGGGGCTCGACCCCAGAGCTGGGATTAGCACTTGCCACAAGCTGCCCTCACTAGCCAGAACAAATTGCTGCACGTGCTGAGAGAGAGCCCAGCCTGCAAGGACCGTGGTGATGCTGTGAGGCAGAGGCTTGGCAGGCTTTGCTCTGCCAAATCCCTCCATTCTTCCCAACAGGACCTTCCCTATGGAAATCGCTCCTCTTTAACCAACAGATTTACATGGCCCTACTACTCTGGACAGAGGTTTACCCCAGCTCCCTCCTCAGCTTGGGAATTCTTCAGATACCGGCTCCAAAACCGGAGTCAGGGCACAAAGGGGAATAGATGCGCTGTCCCAAGAGCCTCTCTCAGCCAGGACATCCCAAAATGGTTTGGCATAAGCTCGGGCCAGTGGGGAGGGAGCTCTGGGGTGCAGTGGAGGGTGCTGGGGGAGGAGGTGTGGAGGGG
>WBMY01000675.1:303654-324813 GCA_013397315.1 Donacobius atricapilla | reverse complement strand
GGGGACGATGCCGCACGACCCCGCGCTGGCCAGCCCCGTGTCCCGCAGCCCCCGCCCGGAGACGTGTGTGTCCTCCGGCAGCCTTTCCAAAGCGCCGACCACAGGAAAGAGCAGAAACCCAAGCTTTCCTTTTGCTTGGATTCCCATCAGCTCCCAGCCTTTAATAACAGACTATTCCAGGCGCTGCCGCTCGGGTTTGGTTTGGCTCTTCGCGCCGGGGCCGAGCGCTGTCCCACGGGCTGAGAGGAGGAGGAAGGAGAAGCCCCAGCGCGGGATGAGCGGTTTTGCCGGGAGCCCGACCCCTCCTGCTCCCCACGGGGGTCCCGGCCAGCCCCGGCCCCCGGCACGGGGGGACCCTCCCCGTCCCGGGCCGCCGCCGCTCCCCTCGCTCCAGTTGTGCGCCAGATGCTGAGCCAGATGTTGGCGCTGGCAGCGGCAGCGCCGGGGGATGCCCGGTTCCCCGCTCCGCCCGAGCTCCCGGCGCTGCGGCACCGCCACCTCCCGGGCATCGCGGAGGGGACGCGCCGCTCCCGTGACAGCCTGCGGGGCTGAATTTATTTAATTTTCTTATTGCTCGGTTCCTCCCGGGCATCGCGGAGGGGACGCGCCGCTCTGGTGACAGCCTGCGGGGCTGAGTTTATTTATTTTCTTTATTCCACGGTGCCTCCCGGCCATCGCGGAGGGGACACATCGCTCCCGTGCCCACCTGAGAGGCTGAGTTTATTTAATTTTTTTACTGCTCGGTTCCTCCCGGCCATCGCGGAGGGGACGCATCGCTCCCGTGCCCACCTGCGAGGCTGAGTTTATTTAATTTTTTTACTGCTCGGTTCCTCCCGGGCATCGCGGCGGGGACGCGCCGCTCCCGTGTCCGCCTGCGGGGCTGAGTTTATTTATTTTCTTTATTCCACCGTGCCCCCTGCCCTGCAGCCCGGCCCTGCCCAGCAACCCTCTCGCAGCACACTCGGGCTCCCAGCGCTTACTGGGAAAGATATTCACGTGTAATGATTTTATTAAGTCTAATAATTCTCCTTTTTTTGCCTCTCACCCCAAGGACAACCCCCCCGAGGTGAGCATGGTTTCTCTGGGCAGTGCTGGCTTGCCCATCTGTCTGAAGCAATTACTGCGGCTCCCCCGGGGATTATTTTTCAGGCCAGGTGTTGACATTTTTCCCCAGCTGGGTGTCAGGCAGTACCTGCGGGGGAGGTTTGGGAGCAGCAGAAGCCTAACGAGAGCGCCCTGGGCTAATGAGGTGTTGCAAGACAGCACAGCTAAATCCAGCATTACACGGCCCAACTTTCCAGTTTAATTACAAACCCGGTCCTCCCGCTCATGCATCAATTCACTTTTTGACTTGAGTGACAGCCCAGGCTCTCACAGGGAAGGCGACCACTGCGTTTAAGGAGAGTGTGGGTGTTGTTGGCTGTCCACACCCCCTGGCCTTGCCCAGCTCTGTGTTTGCCATGGGAATATCGTGCTGGGCCCACCAGAGCAGCTGAGCCAGGCAGTGCTTGGGTCCCTCCCTGGGCCAGGAGGAGCAGCTGGGACCTGCAGGATGAGCAGAATCCACCTTTCCCCTCTGTGTGGATCCCACAGGTGGGAAGCGGCTCTGGAGGGCCACAGGGAAGGCGCAAGGGCCTGGCACGTGCTCCTCCCCAGCTCTGGCCCCACCATTCCCGTGCCAGCCCCTGCTTCCCTGGGAGCACTGCGGTTACAGAGATGCTACCCGTGCTGGGGAGAAGGTCTGGGAGGCAGCAAGTGCAGAAGTTCAGGAGTTCAGTAATTAGCAGAGCAATCGTAAAGCGCAGCAATTAGTGGCTAATTGTTGCTGCAGAAATATGCAAGGTGGAGTGTCTTTTATTCCTCACTCCATGTGGGATGGCTGATCCCAGGCTTGCAGGGAGCACTTGTGCCTTGTCCCTGTCCTCGATGACAGGATAGGACAAGGGGAAATGCTTTCAGGTCAAGAATGGTAGATTTAGATTAGATATTAGAGGGAAATTCTTCCCCATGGGAGTGGTGATGCCCTGGCACAGGTTTTCCAGGGGATGCTCTGGGTGGAGCACGGCAGGGTGGTGTTCTGGTGATGTTCTCAGCTGGCAGGAGTGGCTCTTGAGCTGCTTGGGAGATGTGCATTGTGCCAGCAGCGGAGAGACTCAGCTTCACAGGGGGTTTGGGAGCCACCAAGGGGCCTCAGTGCTATTTTTAGAGCCCCATTTAGCCAGACGCAGAGGCAGTGGGAGGAATCCCTCTGGGAATGGACGTGATGATTCTCTGTCACCCCTGTGCAGCCCCTCGCTGTTGGACACCACACCCCCACACCAGTCACTGCCACTGCCCCGTCCTCACCGGGACAGCCTCAAGGTGTCTGGAATTACTTATGAACAGCTCGTAGAAGAGACATATTTACTTAATAAATAAATACAAATAACATAAGGCAGGTACTAGCGTGAAACACACACTACTGATGTTGTGAGGGAGGCCAAGGCCTGAGGCTGGAGCTTTGCCTAGCTCAGCTTAACATGCCCAGCTGGCACTTACCAGGCTGGCCCTGGCTGAGGGGACTGATGGTGCAACCTGGGATTGCTCGAGGGCATGTCAGAAGCTGCACTCCAGGATGGATAAATATATTAACACACGGTATCCAGGGAGGCCTTGCCTTAGAGTGCCTGGGGACACAAAGTGGGCACTTCTCTGGGAACCAGCGTGACCCTCGGGCACATTTATGGGTCCTTGCCCAGGGCAAGTCCTGGGAGCTGCAGCTCATGGCACACACGGGCACACAGCTGAGGGTCATGGCACACATGGCACACATGGGCACACAGCTGAGGGTCAGGGCACACACGGGCACACAGCCGAGGGCCATGGCACACATGGCACGCACGGGCACACAGCTGAGGGTCAGGGCACACACGGGCACACAGCCGAGGGCCATGGCACACATGGCACACATGGGCACACAGCTGAGGGTCAGGGCACACATGGCACGCACAGGCACACAGCTGAGGGCCATGGCACACATGGGCACACAGCTGAGGGCCATGGCACACATGGCACACACGGGCACACAGCTGAAGGCCATGGCACACATGGCACACACGTGCACACAGCTGGGGGTCATGGCACACACGGGCACACAGCTGAGGGTCATGGCACACATGGCACACATGGGCACACAGCTGAGGGTCAGGGCACACACGGGCACACAGCTGAGGGCCATGGCACACATGGCACGCACGGGCACACAGCTGGGGGTCAGGGCACACACGGGCACACAGCCGAGGGCCATGGCACACATGGCACACACGGGCACACAGCTGAGGACAGGGGGAGATGGGGCCCCATGCACTTCGGGAGGGTGTCAGTCCCCTCATCTCTGCAAAGCTTCGTGCAGAGCAAAGGGGCTCTGCGTTGGCTGGATTTGGCAAAGCCTTGACCTAAAGCTCGGAGCTCTGATGAGCTCTAGGGAGGCAGCAGCAGCTGGGCTTTGGGATTTGGGGTCATCTCTGAGCTTTGGGGCCGGGCCTCAGTCGGCTGAGATGGGCAGTGGCAGGAAGAGAATCGCCTTCTGGCCGTAGTGAGTCCGCGGGCCCAGCTTGCTGTTCCCGTTCTTCTTCAGCCCCACAAACCAGTTCTTGTCCGCGTGCATTTTGGAGACGTAGGTGTTGTAATGGTTTTCTTCGAGCCTTTCCAGGAACAGACACTCCTCACCCAGTAACTGCTGAAAGAGAGCCCAGGGGAAGGGCAGTGAGCAGGGCGGTGCTGTGGGGATGTTCCTGATGTGACAATCCCAGCTCAGCTCTCCCCTCTGAGATGCCATCCAGACCCACCTCTGAGATTTCCACACCCCAGTAAAGCTCATATTTAAACTCCGGGGTAGGTGGCCTTGCTTTATTCCCCTGGACCTGTAGCAAGGTGTCTGTGACCAGGGAATTTTAATTGGCAGTGCCCAATCAGCCCCGTGCTCCGTGAGCTGCTCCTGGTCCTGGCTCCTGCTCTGCCCCTGAGCTGTGTGGTGGCAGCTGCAGGCTCAGAGCACAGAACCAGAACAGTTTGGGTGGGAAGGGACCTTAAAGGCCATCGAGCTCCAGCCCCTTGCCTTGGGCAGGGTCACCTACACCAGGTGGCAGCTGCCGAGGGGCTGCAGAGCAGCCGCTGCTCCAGGTATGAAACACAATATTTATCAAGTGTCCCATAGGAAATACAACATTTATCAGAGGCAGGGCAGTAAACGGCATTATTTGGTAATTTATTTATTCCCCCCCCCAAAACAGAGCCAGATGCGGCTGTGCAGCCGCCAGAATCACAAACAGAGCCTCACCACTGCCTGTGGTTTGCATTCCTCAGCTGTGAGTTCCCTGCAGCCCCCCAGCCCCCTCCACGCCTGATCCCACGGGATCCCCCACTTACAGAGCCGTAGAGCAGCCCGTTGGTGTCCATGGCCAGGTACTGCCCCGACTGCGTGCTCCTGATGTGCACCACCCCCACGCTTTCTGCACTCAGCTGCAGCTGAACTGCGAGTGAAAAACGAAACAGCAACAACAGTGAAAGGAGAATAGCAAAAGGAGGGGAAAACGGGCTGCCGGGAAGGTTAGTGGGGTATTTTGTTGGAGTCTGGCTTATAAAGAGTTTATAGGAAACAGTACAGTGTGTAATAAAAGCGTCTCCTTGTACCGTCTTCTTCAAAGAAATCCCACAGCCATCCTTCAGGAACCAAAGACCAATTTTTCCCTTCTTTTACATCAAAGGAAGGGGAGCCTTTTGGTTACGATGCTGGAATGGGACACAGGAGACTGGGGTTTTAATTCTGGCTCTAATTTACAAATTTCTCATGTGGTTTGACAAGACACTTAAGGAGTGACATATGAAGGAGTATTTTGAGAGCCAAGCCCGGGATGGGCAGACTGCAAATGCCTGCACTGCAAACCCCTGATCCAAAGCATCCCATCCAGCAGTCTGCTGCAGCTGGATTTATCCAGTGTGTTGTAGATGGAGAATGGGGAAATAGAAAAGGCTGTGGCTGCAGGCACAGTGACTTGCAAATTCCAGCTCTTCCCAGTGATCCTTCCCATCTCGTAGGCAGCTTTTTTTTTCCCCTAAGATTTATAACAGCAATATTCAGGTTGGTTGGAATGAAGTATGAACGGATGTCTCAGCTCCAGCTCCTTCCTTCCTGTTTATATTTAATTTATTTATCCTTATTTAGATGAGGTAAAAGGCAGTGTTACCTCTTGGCCTGGTGGAACACCCATGCCAGTGAAATCTTTGCTGTAATGGTTCGCGTTCTTCATTTTTGGCATTTCCTGCTCAGCAAATGATAGTTAATTAGGAAATTGTGTGGGTGCGGGTTTGCAGGAATCCTTGGCCCCTGTGCATGCCTGGTTTAGGCTGGGAATGTGCACGGGGAAAACCCCAGCCCACCTGCATTCCCTGAGGCCCTGCAGAGCTGGGACCTGGCCGAGGAGCAGTCCAGAGAGGAAAGAGGGAAACGGGATGAAAATGATGATTCTGTTCCAAAAACTGTCCCTGAGAGAGGGGAGTGAGGGACCCTCCTGCTGCTAGAGGGGGTGTTGAGGTTTTCGGCCACAGAGGGAGGGAGAACAGTGGGGCCAGAGGAAGGAGCTTGTGCACTAAATTCTTACAGGTTCTCTTACAGGTCTGTACAGAGATTTCCTTCCATGAAGTAATGGGATGAAAGTAAGAGAAGGAGACTTTTTGTAGAGACAAGCATGAGCTTCATCCTGGAGAGTCTGCAGTGCCCAGGTGAGTTTTCTTTCCATTCCTTGGTGCAAGCTTGGAATGCCCACATAAAGGATGTGGGAAGTGGATCCTGAGATGGAGCTGGACAACAAAGGCTTACAGAGAGTGACTTCCTCTGCTCTTCCCTGATTCTGAGGCCATTGAAGAGAAGAATAAGAATGCTCCATATTTGCCAGGAATAAAATTCACATGGGCATGGGCAGTTTGCAGAGCGCCAGTTCAGCTGGAGCACTGCTGTCCCCACTGGCTTCCCAAAGAACCGGGGGTGTTTCTGTGCCTTGTCCCTCCCTGGGGCTGCCACTGGCTGTCCCAGCTGGGTGACAATATCCCACGGTGCCAGTGATGGTCTGGGCTGCTCCTCTGGCACACCAGGCAGCGATGCTGAGCAGCTCCATCATTTTCCAGGTGCCCGTGGGCAGCCGCGGGTGCTCAGAGCAGGCTACATCTCATCAAGGCTGCTCTGCTGGCACACAGCCCTTCCAGGAGTTTCCTCTGTAAATATTAGTGTATTCCTATATCCCAGTTTACGAGATCGTTTACAGGAGGCTCCTTTCTGGCAGAGGCTTGCAAACACGTGGCCCCAGGCCAGCAGGCAGGGAGGTGTGAGCGTGCTGGGATGCAGGACCTGCCTGCGCTCACTGCCCACGGGCACGCTGCGGCCGTGGGGACCACTCCAAGGGGATGGATTTGCTTTTGCAGAGGGAGCAGGACTGGGCTGGGTGACAGCATCCATGCTGTGAGGCAGCAGCTTGAGGCGGGGTGCAGGAGTGGGTGCTCACGTCCTTGGTGGCTCCCCATGTCCCAGGAGAGGCCATCTTGATCCTGATCTCTCCTACTCCTGCAAAACCTCTGGAAAATGCTGCAGAGACGCTGCCTGAGCTCATACCACCTCTCCTGGTGTGTCTGTGAGCCCAGCTCTGTCTCTTGCAGATACTTTGGGCCACCACCCAGGGGTTTGAGGGTTACGTGCCAGGTTTATTCCTGGCTGGAGCTGCACTGTGTTTATCCAGCCTCAGGGAGCTCACCTTCATCCATCCCCCAGCACCGCCTCGTGCTGGGGAGACAGTGTTTGTAATTAAAACTCGGCTCTAAACTGCCTGTCATTAAAACAACAATAGCGAGAGGAAAGGTTGAGTTCGGGGGCAGAGGCCACATGTGTGTTTGTGTGGTTTAAAGAAAATAAAAGTGCTTTTCTTAGCACTTTGTAAGGCTGGCTTGGCTCCTCGCAGCCCTTCCTTCTAAGGATAGGGGCCCGGCAGGTGCCGGTCCCATTCCAGTAAATGTTCAGGATATGGTGCACCCAGAGGTTGCTGCCAAGAGCCGAGGGAAGAGCCCAGCCCCGCTGCCCTGCAGGAGCTGTGCGGTGTGGCCTGTCCAGCTCTCCCGGGCAGCGGGTTAAAAAGTCCTCTGAAGAATTTTTGGTAATGCAAGACCACAAAAAGCATAAAACTCCCAAGGATTCCTTGGCAGGACAAGCAGTGGCGTCTGCGGGAGCAGTTCCTCCCAGCAGAGGTCCCGGTGTCCTACGGGCTGCAGCCACCAGGGTCACTGACTGCGGCGATGGGGACACTTGAGGGGACACCCTGCCACGGGTGACCTGCTAAATCGCTGTGGCACACGGGTGACACGGCAAGGACAGCAGAGAATCCCGCGGATGCTGCGTGTGTGGGATGCCAGGCTGCCCTGAGCCCACCCTGCCAGGGCCAGCTCCCGGTGCGACCCAGCCCTGCTGCATCCCCTGGACCTGCCTGCCGGCCATCAGCTGAAGCCAGCGCCAGATTTCTACCTATTTTTATCTATTTAGACACTTGGCCAGCACACGCACCACCCCTCCCCTGCGAGTACGAGCTTGAGCTGCGTTTGGCCCCTGCGAGGTGCGCTGCCACACCGCCCTTGCTCCAGAGCCCGCTTTCCCCCGCTCCCCCCTCCGCAGGCGGTGGGACGGCAGAGCAGCAGCCCCAAGCAGCGCCCCGGGGATGGCTCACTGTGCTGGTCGCTGCGGTCCCGGGTGCCATCCACCGTGCCGTCGGGCAGGATGCGCAGGAAGTGCCCCCCGTTGCTGCAGTACAGCAGTTTGGGTTTCTTGTAGTTGCCCGCGGGCAGGTTGAACTTTTCGGTCAGGGCGGTGAAGGTGGTGATTTCCCCCTCGGCCATCCCGCAGCAGGGCAGGGCTGCAAGAGAGAGGGGACAGCGGGGGTGACACCGAGCTCCGGGCACAGGCGGCTGCCAGGCTTTAAAGGCGGGCAGGGAGGGAGGGAGGGAGCCCGGGGGTCGCGGTGGGGACCGCGGCAGGTGATTCACGGCGCTGGGACACAGCCCGAGGTGATGCTCCCGCAGCGTGGGAGGCGCCGGGGGGCTGTCTCCTGGCTCCGTCCTTTTAATTTTATCGCGGTGAATCCTGTTTTTGTTCTCCTTTCTATTGACGTACGGGCTAAAATTATACACTCGGAAAGCCAGTTTGGAAAACACCCAGTGTCTGATTGGAACCCACAAGAGGCGGGAAGGGAGCCCAGGTAGAACTCTCTCTCCACTATTATAACTCTCAAACACAATTACGACCGGGAATTGCAACGGCCACTGCATGTCAGGTAGTAAATATTGCTCATCTCTTGGCTCACCTGGCCCGGGAACACACATGGAAAAGGTCAGGACACACGTTAGATGTGGAGGGAGATGAACACAGGGCAGGAATTTTCACTGCCTGGGCTGAGCAGTTTACCCAGACACGTATCAATAGCATAAGGAAAATGGGAATTTTGAGTCTAGGACATGCCATGAATCAGCCAGCAGCATCTCAGTGCCTAAAGGGGCTCCAAGAGAGCTGGAGAGGGGCTTTGGTCAAGGATCTGGAGTGACAGGATCAGGGGGAACGGGGTCCACTGCCAGAGGGCAGGGTCAGATGGGATTTTGGGAAGAAATCCTTCCCTGGCAGGGTGTAAGGCCCTGGCACAGGGTGCCCAGAGCAGCTGTGGCTGCCCCTGGATCCCTGGCAGTGCCCAAGGCCAGGCTGGACACTGGGGCTTGGATCAAGCTGGTCTAATGAAAGATCATATTGAAACCCCATTTTGCTGGAGACTGTGGTCACAATCCATGTTTGAGCAGACGCCGTGCCAAAACCTGAAGGCATCACCAGGCCAGTCAAAGAAAGGTGCTGTGGATGTTGGAGGCTGAGAAGTGAGAAGTGCTGTCACAGAAGTGCCATTGCAGATGTGGCATCAGGAAATGCCACAGCTGGGGCCAGAGTCCCACAGATATTCCAGGTACTGTCATGGTTTTAGCCTAGAAACTACATTTAAAATCTCCCACAAATTCATTCTGTCTTTCATACCCAGAAAGCGCATGTAGAATTCTGTAGTGCTTGGAGAGAAGGAGATTTATGAACAGAAAAAGACATGGCACAGAATAAATCTAGATACTGGGAATTGCTTTAAATGTCATGTATTCCCACAGCTATGTTATGGAAAATATTTTACAGTCACTGTTTATATGTGTTTATAGATTGTAAAAATGTCTCTTTAGCACTGAGTTGTGCTACTGGTACCTTGGGATGGAGCCAGTCCCACCCTGTGTGGGTTTGCTGTGGTGCTTGGAGTGCCCTGGCCGATACTGAGGGCGGCAATTCTGCAGCACACACACTCACACACATGTCCATACACAGAGAACCTCTAAACATTTGGCTCGAAACTCTTTCCTATGTAAAAATATCTGCAAAAGCAGTTGCAAGAAGAGGAAACTACACCTGGAAATGGAACCCAGATGCCTGCAGAGAGTAAAAACCTCTGGAAGTTGGATTGCTAAAAGCTGAACCCCCGGGGATAAAGAGCGTGGCCGTTGGTGAGAGCACCCCCAGGCATTGCACCAGCTCTGCTCTGGGCACAGACCTCAGCTCAGGCCCTCAGATGCCCCGTTTGACCCAGACTGGGATTTTGGGAAGTGCTTTCTGGAATGACAATACAGGCCAGCCCCCGTCTATTGCCGTGAGGCTGAAGATGCAGCCTCAGAAGCTCTGTGGCTCCTGGTGGTTTCCAAAGCAAGAGGTGCTAAATGCAGACTCAAAATCTTATTTTAACACCATTGTCAGGTGAAATTGTTTCTTAGGGTGTCTGGTCCCTACATTTATTTTTCTCTCATCATACTTGTCATACGGTAGTTCAGTTTCCTTGCCCACTGCCAGCCTTTCTCTGAAGGAAAGCCCCCAAGTCACCCAGGGTGGTGCACAGGGCTCTGGTCCTCCGCTGAGCTTCAATCAAGATCAGCAGCACTGGGTAATTTCCTAGAACCAAAGCTTTTCTTGAACCTTTATCTGAGGGTAAAAGGCAGCCAGAAGTCTCCTGGGTTGATGATGGATGGTACTGAGAAGCAAACATCCCAGATCCAAGAGCTCTGAGCAGAATCTCAGCAAATTCTGCGGCCAGCAGGAGTGAGGAGCAGGCTGGATTCTACCCACAGTCCCCTCAGGGTCTGAGAGCACCTCCAGACAGCTTGACCAGAGCAGCTCAACTGGAAACAGCTTCATCATCACTTATTTCCTCTAGGGTTACTTCTGCTATTTTTAGGAGGACTCCAGTTCTTGCCAGCTGCCCTGACTGCCCCAGCAAAGCTCAATGAACACTTTTCCACTCCTCTTGTCTCCCGTGCTAAATACTATCGCTGTTCTCAGACTTTATGGCCATGGAGTTGTTCCTCTACAAACACCACCACTCATGGCCCTACCATTACACTTTTGGCAGGAACATGTTAGGTTTTTATGGGAATTAAAAAGCACGAGTGCGAGAGAGAACCTGAACCAAAGACAACACCAAGGGCCTTATTTCTTTGGGTAGAAGCCCAACAATGCTATTAAATAGCTCAAAGCAGAACAGAAAGCTCTCTCAAATATGCAAAGCTGAGAGACACCACACTGCAGTGGTTATTTTGTGCCCCATGGAGAAAGGAAAATGTTCCAAGAGGAGATTCTGTGAGAGGGGGATGGCTGCTGCTGAGCGCTGACCCCGCCGGTCGCACCAGGACAGTGATTCGGAGCTGAGCTGGAGTCTGTGTGTCCAAGAGCAGCTGGGTTTGTGGCTCCTCTTTCCTCCAGCGCAGTGTAACAGCCTTGCTGTGCTGCCTGAGAGAAACTCCCCCCGAGGATGAATCCCTGGGAGCTGCGCCCGGGGCACCTGCTCCAGGTAGCCCCAGCTCCATCTGCGGCGTGGGGAGCTCAGGGCACCCAGCTCTTTCTCCTGGGTGGAGATGTCAGCACCCCAAAGGATCAGAAATAATTTCTGAAGGTAAAAAAGGACTTAGGAAGTGAGTTAAACCCGAATGTTCATCCGATCCAGGCCCTGCTGTGCCGTGGTGGCTGCGCTGCGCTGCTCCCTACAGCTCCGAGGGAGAGGAGCCCAGCTGGAATAGCTGTGAAATTCTGAGAAGTTTGGGGTCGGTTCCAAACTTTATCACTGGCCAAACCAGTGGCTTTGATGTGAAATCCCAGACTCTGCGAGCATCTGACTCCGAGCATCGCGGGCTGGTTGTGCTGCCAATGTCAGGCGTGTGAGCTCTGAAATAACAGCACACACTGGGAGCCATGGCAGGAGAGGGGACCTTTCCTCTCTGCTTTAAAGCTGATGCAGACTTCACTACACAAAACTTGTTTGCATGACAAAGGTGGTGTTGATGGAAATGCGGGGGATTCACAGTGGTCCAAAAGTTTTTTGCGTGTCAAAATTGCCAGGAACTTCTGTGCCTTTTTTTTTTTTTTTTAATAGCTCCTGTGGCACCAATTTAGTGGCCAGCAAAGACTCAACCCAGAGGTAGCCAGCTAAGGTGAGCCTTTTTCCCCTAGATATTAAATACCTGGCTACTACTTGGAGGAAAGAAGAAGTATCTCACTGACTGGGTTAAAGCCAGATTGGATTGACTCAAATACATCAGAATTGTCCTTGGCTTTGGACACAAACTTTTATGTAGGGTTGGAAGGAAATGTTCTGCATGGCCTCTGAGTGGCCATGGTGATGAGAAGTGCGGTTAATCACAACTGTCATTTAGACGATCAGCTAAAGATCACACAGAGAACTCCGGAGAGATGAGAAGCTGCTAAACCCAGGAGTCTCCTGAGGTTTTGTCCAACTCCAGTTAATGAGATCAGCGTCTCCTGAACCTGGCTCTGGTGAGTTCAGTGGTTTCACTTTGGAAAGTGTTATTTTCTCCATTAAAGCAGAAATCCTGTTTCTTCCAGGACGTGTGACTCAGCTGGGATCAGACAGCATCACCTCCTGACGGGCTCCCTTCCCATTCCCACTGCAGCCCCCTGAACACAACAGTCTCTTCCCAGGCAGTTGAGACTCTCCATATGGGAATGGAAAGCACTTACAACAGGTAGAATATTTTTAAGGAATTCAGGCTCTGAATTGCCTTTCCAGGGGGATCCTGTGGGCTTTGGGGCGATCTGAGATCTACCCGGGCCTGTGGAACAAACACCTCTCAGATAAACAGGGATTTTATTCATCTTAACTTTTAGAGAACCATTTCAAGGGGTGGATTTCCTCAATCAGGAAGGGATTAGAGACCGGGCAGAGGTTTCCTCATGTTGGGTCTGGGGTTTTCATCAGCGTGGGCAGCCTGCAAGGGCTGCCTCCCCTCCCGAGGGCTGGCAGTGCAAGGCACAGCTTGAATTCCTTGGACTGAACATCCTCTTAGAAGGACTTAATAAATGATTAGGCAAAGCATATGATTAATATGTAATAGATCACTCTGTGAGTATCAGTGGAATGCATTGGCTCGTTTCTAGTCTTGTTTATGGCCAGGTGATTTTATCTCTAGTGATGTGATTAACTACTTCATGAAATATTTATCACCCAGGTTTTACCCGTTGCAAGCAGAATGTGTTGTGTGAAGTGCGACCAAAAGCATAAAAATCAATTTAACTGATGCCTGCTGTCATCATCTCCTGCTCCCCAGCAGAAAACAGCCATCCCCCTCAGTCACACCGGATTTGTGGCAGGTAGAACAGAGGGGCTGTGGAGCTGAAACTTCAGCAGTTTCCTGAGCGGGTGTCACTGATGGCCGATGACCAGCACAGCAGCATCGCGGGAGGGACAGGGTTAACCCACGCCAGCCCTGTGCCCTCAGGGTGCCCAAGGGAAAGTCCCGGAGCCAGGGGTGGCTTCTGAGCCGGGACACCCCAGCTGGGACAGCCAGTGTGACGTCCCACCAAACCGGCGGTGTCCGCGGGGAGACAGGAAAACCAGGAGGTCCTCCACTTTGTAATTACCTTCCCTGCACTCCCACCTCCCACGCACGGCCCTCTGCCATCCGGTGATTAACTTAATTGCGGCTGCAGCTCCAGGAGCCAGTCCAGCCCCCGAGCAGCAGCTCTGCCAGGAAGGTCTGGCCCCTGTGTCCTGCCTGGGCTCGGGGCGAGAGCAGGGACACGAACGTGAGCAGGGACGCACACAGATCCCACAGATGCCACGGATCCCACGGATCCCACAGATCCCACAGATGCCACGGATCCCACGGATCCCACAGATCCCACGGATCCCACGGATCCCACGGATCCCACGGATCCCACAGATCCCACGGATCCCACGGATCCCACAGATCCCACAGATCCCACGGATCCCAGGCTCTGAGCCCCGTCTGCCCGAGCCAGCCGCACGTGTGGGACCTGGATGGGAGAGCACCCAGGCCAGAGAACCCCCCAAGCTCCGTCCCTCCAGCCAAGGATGGGTTGGAGGATGCGCCGCTCCCAGGGGACCCCTCCGGGCTTTGCAGCACCCCGGGTTCCCCTCCCCTGCAGGATGCAGCGGGTCCTACCTGCCCTTTCAGGGTGCCCTTTCCCTCTGCCAGGCATGTGCCCAACCCGGTGCAAATGGTCCCTGCTCCCAGCAGAGCTGGCTGGGAGCAGCCGCTGACAGAAGCCACGAGTGACACCGTCCCCGTCACCCCTGGAGGGTGGCTCTGTGCTGCCAAGGCTGCTGAGGACTCAGGGGCGATGCACCAGGCACAGGAACCTTGTTTGGGGTTTGCCATCTCGGTTATGGGCACGGCTGTGGGCATCTCTCCTCCCTGGATCTGCCCGTGCTCGTGTTCCCAGGGAAAGGCGTCTGGAGGGAGGGGAAACCATGGGAGATGCCGCTGGCGAGGTGTTGGCTGAAGTGTTTTGTGATGATGTAAAACCCCCGGGGGGCAGGGGGCACCCCGTGTGCCCCTTGGCTCCTGCTTAGCAGAACTGGGGGGGCCTGCAGCGGGGTCCATCCCTGCCCAGGACGCGCTGCCGGTTCCTGGGGGCAGGAGATAAAGCTGGTGGCGCTTCAGCTGGCTCTCCAGTGTCCCCATCCCCCTGCCAGCCCCCCCGGTGTCCGTGCAGGACACTGGGCACCGAGTCACACCACAGAGCCCTGGTGTGGCTGTCTGGGCTGGCGCTGCAGGTGCGGCTGCCCCGCACACCCACGGACGGACGGATGGACGGGCGATGCCGAGTGACAAACTGCATCCCCAGAAGTTCCCTCTGTGCCGTTAATCCAGGCAGTGCTCTGGCTCCCCACGTCCCGTGTGAGCCCTCCAATCCCACCCCGAGCCAAGCCTCTGCTGAGGCCCTGCCCAGGCGGGTGCCTGTCGCTCTGTCCTGCTCACCCCGGACCAGCCCTCACCATCCCCTCGGCGCTCGGACGGCCCCAACACCTCCCGGGATGCTGCTGCAGCTCGTGGGGCTGGCACTGGGAGCGAAGAGCAGCAGCGCTCACACCGTGTCAGGCAGCACTTCCTGCAGCTGGCCCTCTGAAGGGTGGCCAAACCCAGCCGAGGGTTGGCTCCAGCTTCAAAACTGCGATTTGAGTTTGGCTTCAGCCTCTACACCGTGTCCTTCCCCAGAGAAGCAGAGGATGCTGGAATCGGGGGTTTCATCTCCAGGCCAAGTGAAACCCCACATCCATCCTGGTGGTTAACCATCAGTAGACATATCATGGCTCAGAAATCCAGCTTCCTCCAGCAGGGCCTCGGTCTGGGCTGTTCCAAGGAAAATCACTTGGTTTCTGGGTTCACCAGAAGCTCAGCAGTGGCTTACTGTGAAAATGTGCAGGGAGTTAATGGTGTTCATCCTGCAATGTTTGTGTAAGGGCTACACAGCTGCTCTTTTTAACATCTAAGACTGGCTGGAAGAATCCTGTTCTTAATTTTGTTGCCCAATGTCTTATTTTAAATTCAGTCTCTAGTACCCCTGGATGCTGACTCCTGGTTTTTTCTCTCCAAGCTGCCTGAGTAAGGAGCTTAAGCTGTTGCTCAATAACAGCGAGATAAAAGCTTGAGTTAATAATGGCTATTACCGGGAAAATCCTCCAATAAATAATAATTTTCTTATCTGCATGACTTTGGGGCTGGAGAAAATGCCTTCCAGTGAAAAGCTGAAGCATTTGGGAGTGGGCAGATGAAAGATCAGGGTAAGGCAAGTTCAGGGCTGAATCTTGTTAAACGCAGAAAAAACCTGGAATTAGCGTGGCTAAGTAGTCACTGGAGTAAACCAAGGAGAGCAGCTGTGCTCCTCCACCTCCTGTGGTCTGTAGAGCCAGACAGGTCCCTGCTTTGGTCTGTGTTCTTCAGGCACGAACTGGGGAATTCTCAGTTGTGGCAGAGGGTGGCTCTGGAGGCCACGGACACCGAGCTCTCTGTGTCACCCCCAGCTCTGGCCTGGGAAGGAGTGCGTCACTCCCGGGGACACGCCAGACCCCGTGGAAGGTACAGCCCTAATTCTGGTCCTGCTGTCCCAGACAGGGACACGACGAGACACCTGTGTCCCTGCAGAGCTGGGCACCTGCTTGGTCGCTGCCGTGACTCGTGTGACCGCAGGCTGTGACAGCAGCAGCAGCAGGCAGGAAAACAGAGCCCAGCCTTGGCTTTCCATTACAGAGCCCTCCGAGGGCAGGGGATGTTTTTTGGATGCTCTTCTGCCCCTTCTCATCTCTGTAAACAACAAAGCGCCACAAAGGGCGCAGTGCAGGGCAGAAGGCTGCAATTTAACGAGCTGCTGGAGCTCAGCCCCCGAGGTTTCACCCACGCTGGCTATTTGCAGCTCCCCCGTGGGCAGCTGAGAGACACCGCAGCGTTTCTTGCACCCGGTGTTTCCACAGCTGCTTTAGGGGAAAGCTGTGGGGCCAGGCTGGCCCACAGGGATGCAGCCAAGGATCATGGAATCACAGACTGGTTTGGGTAGGAAGGGACCTTAAACTCACCCAGTGCCACCCCTGCCATGGGCAGAGACACCTTCCACTGTCCCAGGTCGCTCCAAGCCCCTTCCAACCCAGCCTGGGACACTTGCAGGGATCCAGGGCAGCCACAGCGGCTCTGCTGTGATGCTTGTGATAGTCAAGACAGAAAGATGACCTGGATTGTCTAAGTGAAAAAAAAACCCCACACTAAACCAAAAATTTTGGGACTACCAAAGGCGGAGTGTGGGGATCAGCAGCCCCTGTGCCCCCTGCCTGGCCAGGGGTGCCACAACCAGAACCCCAAAGGGTTTTTACCTTTCTCTTACCCGTCACCTGCACATTCAGCCCTGAATTGGGATCCCCAGGGAGGCAGCGAGCATGCTCTGTGGTTTGTGGAGGTTCACATCCACACCAAGGTAGGTGTGAGCTCCAGGATGCCCATTTGGAGTCTGGCAGCCAGTAACTCTTCCCATCAAGTGGAAGCTTTTTTGGACACACTGCAGCAATGGGAATACCGAGGAAGGGGAAGGGAGGGTGTTTTACTTGGTGTTAAATATCCGTACTTTACGTCCAAGATTTGACCTTCCAAAGAGAATCAAGTATCAAGAGAGATGGAAATTCCAATGGAAAAAGTACACAGATGGGTAGTTTTGTGTCCAACACCCACACGTCCTGTGGGGCCGTGCAGCTGTCGGAGAAGTGATGATGATTCTCTCTGGGAAAAGCAAGGAACCCCTCTGGGGAAAACATAACGGGAGTGGGGGAAAGCAGGGCAGCCTTGGGATACAGGAATGGCCCCGTGCCAGGTCTGGGGGGTTGGAAATGCACGGGGGGCACGGGGTGGGGCGTGTCCTGTTTGGATGGCACAGGGATGCAGGATCTCCCTGATCTCCCCGTGTGTGCCCGGCAGAGGGGCAGGCAGCAGACGGGTTGTCTGGCACTGAGCTCCCTGATCAGCATCGTTTCCGGGGGTTTTATGGCAGAGAGTGTCTGGGATGAGCAAACAGCTCAGGCCTGGAGTTCATCGCGGGATGCACAGAGTGGGATTTGTCATGGTAAAGATCTCCCCCTCCTGTCTGCCCCGGAGCGAGGATGGGAGAGCAGAAGGGAAACACCCCTCCGGCTCCTGCTCCTGTTCTGTGACCTGAGCACAGGGCAGAACGTCTCAGAGTGCAGCTGGGGCAGGACTGTGCCCCAAGGTGGGCGTGCAGGCTGGGGGAGCCGCCTGCCTGACCCCTGGGCTGGGAATGCCCCGTGGGGCCAGCGTCCATCCGCGTGGGCAACTGTGCCCCTCACAGGGGGCACTGCCAGGCTGGCTCCACCTGGCAGGGCTCTAACGGCCGTGTGGATGTGGCACTCGGGGACAGGGGTTAGTGGTGGCCTTGGCAGTGTGGGGGAATGGTTGGACTGGATGATTTCAAGGCGTTTTCTAAACTCAACAGCTCCTGGGCTCTGGGATGCTGCAGAAATAGGGTCTCTGCACAGGTGAGAGCTGGCAAGGCTGGTCTGCAGGTGGGACAGGCAGATTTACCAGCCCTGGAGCTGTGGAAAGGAAAGGTCCGAGATCAAGGCTGACACCCGGATCTAAATTAAGAGCCAGGAGCAAGGACAGACTTTGTGAGCAGCAGCGGGCCGTGAGTCATGGATGAACTGTGTGTCCAGACTGCTGTGGGCAAATCCTTGGGAGGATGGCTCAGGGCAGACAACACCACCCCCAAAAGGAGTCTGAAGGGGACAAAAGGGTTTTAGATGCCATGCCATGAGTCAGCGGTACCTGGGCACAGCCTGGTTCATTTACCCTGCGAAACCCCTTGTGCCCTGTCCTCAGGGACAGCGGCCAGGCTTTGATGCCGTGGGCTTGGGAATCTGCCTGTGGGATCCCAGCTTGGCCCTTTCCCCAGCAGCCCCCTCAGTGTGGTGCTTTCCCTGGGCAAGGGAGAGAGTTTGGGGGTAGGAAAAGCACAGACAGAAGGGGAAAAGGGTTCTTCTGAACCCACTCAAAAGGGCTCCTCTGAGCTCACTTCTGAGTTAAGACTCAGCAGAATGGGGTTTGTTACCTCATTAAAACAGAGATCAGGCGTTAAGCTGCACCATGGCTGCACGTTAATGATGCTGTGCTGGGGTTAATAGAACTTTATTTAGCACTGGCTGTGTATTAGCTGTTCTTGAAGGGAATTCCTAAACATGAACCCTGACACTGTGAGAGTCTGTCTCAGCCTTTCTCTGCCACCTTCACCAGATGGACATGGAGCACTCCTGTTGTCCAAGGTTTTAGAGAGAAAAGCAGGACCTGTGGCAGACAGTTTTGGCACTGCAGGTGCCGGGTGCAGATTTTCTCTGCCTCCCCAGGGCTGGAGGCCAGAGCCGCCTCGAATCCAGGCATGAGGCAAAAGTCCCCATCCCCTGGTGGGCAGTGCCACTGTTAAACACTGACAGATTCTGGGGAATGTAAAACCTGCAAGTGACCGATTGCTGCTGCAACTGCTCTGCATGGCCCTGGCCTCTGCTTTGGTTCTCCAACTGCTTTAAACCAACAGATCCTGATGTTGGAAGCAAGGGAAGAAATAGGAACTGAACACAGAGTTGGGCACCTTTCAAACACAGGGGGAGAGGGAGGATTCCTGCATCCGCAGCAGAGACCATGACAAAGCCACTGTGTCTCTTGCTGAACTGGTTTTCAACAAATCCTCCTGCAAAGAGATTTTTATTGTGAGGTTTCCGTTTGAAAGACAGACCCAGCCAGACCAAACCTCCACGATAATCCCCGATAGCTCTGCACTGACAACGTACACAGGATTCCTAAAAATGCCCCAGCTGTGAGTCAGCGCCTGCTGTGCCCAGGAGGGAGAAGTGCTGGTACCCAGGGGCAGCCTGGGAGGTCAGGGCAGCCTTCACCTCCCTGGAATATACATTTTTTTCTCAGGGAATATTTACTAAAAGGCTTTGTCAGATCCAGCGCAAGTGCTAGTGTGTTTTGACGGCAATAAAAAAGGGGCAAAAAAAAAAAAAAGGGGATGGAATAAATAAGGAAGGCTGAAAGAGGAATGGAGGCTAAAGGTAAGAAGGAGGCTGGAAAAGAACTGGAGTCACAAGGTTGAGAAGGAAAAAAAGTAAAAGCTGAGGAGTGCAAGAAAAAAAAAGGGTTGATCAGAAATAAAAACAAAGAAAAAACAGAGGCTGCAAAAGGGTAGAGGGCCAAGAACGGGTAAAAAGGGGAAAGAAATGCAGAGGCTGAGAAGGGCAGGAGGCCAAAATAAAGTGGGAGGCCAAAGGAAAAGCAGAGACAAAAAGAAGTGGAGGGTGAAAAGGGGTGGGAGGCTGAAGAGGCACATGAGACATCCGGGAAGGTCTGCCCAAAGAGGGGGCTAAAGTTTAATGGGTTCCTCAGGCAGGACAGGGCTCCGTGGTGATAAGGCAGCACAATGTCCAATTGTTCTCCCCGCACACCGGGTCAGCCCAGCTTCCTCCGTGCCTGGCAGCTGCAGGAACACACACTCTGCATTTGGGCTGGACAGAGTTTGGCTCTGCCGAGGTCTCCAGCCGGACCCAGAGCTCTGCAAGCCCTCTGGATAAACTTTCCTTCCCAGCTCCACCCCAGCCCAGGGGATGAATTTTTCCTCCCGAGCCCCCTGAATGACTTTGGCCTTCCTCCCACTGCTCAGACCTTGATCTTCCTCGCAGCAGAGGCAGCTCCTCATGCAGCTGGCTCTGGCTCCTTGCCCTTATTCCCAACCAGCTGAGCCAAAGCCCTGCAGCGCCCGGGACCCCCAGCACGGTGGGGACAGGGACCTGCTGCTGTCAGGGGGGACAGGGACCTGCTGCTGCCCTGTCAGGGGTTTCACCCTCGCTCACTGGCACAAAGGAGCCACGAAGCTGCAGGTGCTGGCAAGGGAAGGGGCTGGTGGGAACGTGTGGCCCCTGACACCTGCACCCCCAGCCGGGGACATCGGAGCCTGCAGGAATTTGTGTTTGGCATCTTTGGTTTGGCTGAGACAGCAGCTCACAGCTCAGAGCAAGCCGGTGATGAGGAGTTTTGGCTGTCAGGGCCAGCAGGATAATCCCTGTGCGGTTATTTTGGTTATAAATCATAGAATCATCACAGAATGGTTTGGGTTGGAAGGGACCTTAAAGCCCACCCAGTGCCACCCCTGCCATGGGCAGGGGCACCTTCCACTGCCCCAGGCTGCTTCATCCCCCGTCCAACCCGGTCTTGGGCACTGCCAGGGATGGGGCATCCCTAATCATTCTTAACTGCCCAGAGAAGCTGTGGCTTCCCCAGACCATTCTATGGTGATTTATTTATTTCGCATCAAAAATGAACCGTTTATAGTGCTGTGTCACTGCAACAATTTTCCCTTCTGTTTGTTGTTCTGTCTGGGTTCTTTTTTTTTTTAGTTTGTTTGGTTTGGTCTTTTTTTTAATGGTCCAAATACTGTGTTTTGCCATTTAAAATGTTTGGGATTCAGTGTATTTCAATCCAAATTCTGATCTGGGCTTGTGCTTCTCCCCAGAGCTTCAGGTGAATTTGCAGTAATTTGGAGATTGTCATTTGCAATGATGCTGAGCCACTGAGCCACTCCCCCCTCTCAGGATTTGGGGGCTCCTGCAGGGTTCTTTGCCGGGGGTTTGTCCCAGCCGGGGGGAGCAGCACTCTGCCACCCTAAAGCTGTCCCTTTAGGGGAAGGGACCTCCTGCCTCCCCACATCCCAGCCCGCCCTGCACTTCGAACCTCCCTCTGCCCCTCGCTCTGAGCACCCCGAGGGATCTGTGGAGGTGGCAGATCAACCCCTGCGTATCTGTGGGAGCATCTGTGAGCACCCCGAGGGGACCCCAGAGCCCCCAGAGGTGGCAGAACACCCCCTGGGTATCCCTGGAGCATCTGTGGGCACCCCCAGGGGACCCCAGAGGTGGCAGAACACCCCCTGGGTATCCCTGGAGCATCTCTGAGCGCCCCGAGTGGACCCCAGAGCCCCCAGAGGTGACAGACCACCCCCTGGGTATCCCTGGAGCATCTCTGAGCACCCCGAGGGGACCCCAGAGCCCCCAGAGGTGGCAGAACACCCCCTGGGGATCCGCGGAGGGGCATCCCGGAGGGACCCCAGAGGCTCCCGTGGGAATCCGTGCCGTGGGGTACGTGCGAGCATCCCCGGGGTCTCCGTGGGCCCTCGGGGCACCCCGTGGGGCTCAGCCCCGCGCCCCCCCGGCCCCGGGTGCGGGT
>WBMY01000675.1:178253-284492 GCA_013397315.1 Donacobius atricapilla | reverse complement strand
CGGCTGCGCGCCTCGCCCTAAAAGCCCTTCCGTTTCTCGTTTTCTGCGGGTTTTTGCGTGCTTTCCCCCGCCGTGCCGGGCAGCATGGGGCTGCCGGCGCTGGAGTTCAGCGAGTGCTGCCTGGACAGTCCGCAGTTCCGGGAGCGGCTGCGCTCCCACGAGGCCGAGCTGGACAAAACCAACAAGTTCATCAAGGAGCTCATCAAGGACGGGAAGTCGCTGGTCGCCGCCCTCAAGAGTAAGTGCGGGGCTGGGGGCGGCCCTGCGGGACCCCGCGACCCCCGGCAGCCCCCGGCAGCGGGGCTCCTCCATCCGGGACCACCTGCGCCCGCACGGGGGACGCGGGCGGGCTGTGCTGCTCCGGGCCGGGCCGTGCCTGCTCCGGGTCCAGCAGGACGTGCCTGGCCGTGGTCCGTGGGGGGGACATGTGCGGTCCTGGTTCTGGACCAGCAGCACACGCACGGGCCTTGCCCTGGTCCGTCGGAACGCGTGTGGTGCAGCAGGGTGGGTCCATCGGGATGTGCAGGGTTCCGCTCCTGCTCCATCGGGATGCGCGTGGCCGTGGTCCATTGGGACGTGTGTGATTCTGGTCCTGGTGCACCTCGGGGGTCGCATCCTTTGGGAACGGTTTTCTGGGTGGTGCCTCCCCCCCACCCCTCCTGCGTGCCCTCTCTGCTCAGGGTGGGCGATGCCCGGAGCCCCCGGTGCGGCGCTGCCCGCGCTGACCCCTCCAGTGCTGTTCTCTCTGTCTCCATGGGGAAGTGGAGGTGGTTGCAAAGCAGTGACGAGGGGGATGCAGCCGTGCAGGCTGTGGCTCCGGGGCTGGGGAGAGCCTCACCTGTGGCTGGAGGCATCCCGGTCCTCCGCAGTGCCCAGGCTGGGCTGGCTGCTGTCCCCACGGCCGGGCCTGGGGACACCTCTGCATGGCTGCCTGCTGCCAGCATTGGGTGGGCTGTGCCCTCGGGCTGCTCCCCAAGCTGTGGCTGTGTGTCTGCTGTTCCCTTATGGGGTCATTCGGGTTTTTTTCTGTTTTTAAGTTTCTTTGGCCCAGATCACAGGGCGCTTTCCCCATCCAGGGGGGTACCCAGCACGTGTGGTCACCAGACTGTGCCATGGGGTGACAGGGCACGTCACAAACACAGGTGCCCTGGAGCCCCTGCAGCATCACCTGCCGTGAGCCAGCCGGCCCAGGGTCACTGTGGGGGCTGTGGGACAGCGAGGTCACCCCAGGGTGCGCGGGCAGGTGATGCTCCACCCATTCCCACCACCCTGTCCATTCCCTGAAGGGCTGATTGCTGCTCCCTCCCCTTCAGATCTCACACCGAGCCCCATGGGTGCAGTTCCTCTGTGCTGAAGTAGCAGCTGCTAACATCTGGCTTACAGGGACTCCCATTGTACCAATTCTTGGCATTTGGGGTTAAAAGAATCTCAAACCTGACAGCTGTGGGTGCATTTATGGCTCTGCAGGTCTGAGCTGTGTTCTGCTGTGGAACGTTTGCTGAAGGCAGCAGTGCCTGGCCCTGCCCGTAGTGTTCATTTTATCCCAGAACAAATCCTACAGCGTTGTTCATCACAGAAAATACGTTTTGGGAGTGAGCTGGTGAGTCCCAAGGCACCTCTGGGCTCAGCCAGTTAGCTTGTAGCAGGTGCTGGCTGGGGTGGCCGCCTGTGCTGTCACCCTGGCACGCTGTGTGCAGGTATTTCGGGGTGTGCTGTGTGCCCCTGTGGGCTGGCGGCTGCCCGTGGGCTCCTGTCCCCCCCGGCCGTGGCCGTGCCGCACGCCCCAGGCTGCCCGCACCAGGCAGGAAGAGCGCTCGCTGGCCTCTGGAGATAAGGATGTTTTTATGGCTGAATTGTTTTGTAGCTTCTATTGAATGTGTTCCTGGATTAGCCCTTAATTCCTGCGCAGGGCCGGGGGGGAGTTCAGTGGTGCCCAGGCTGCAGGGACAGGAATAACGCTGATTGTGCTGGAGAGTAAATCAGTGACCTAGCACTGCCACCCCTCTGGCACGCGTGGCACGGGGGTGGTCCTCAGGGCTCTCTGGGGGAGGGTTTGGGGCATGGGAGGCTGGGAAGTGGTGTCCCCTCCCTGGCTGGGGTGCTCGGCCCTCTGTGCATCCTTCTCTCGCTGTAGGAGTGACTTCAGTGGCTGTGTGGCTGCTTCACGCTGTGATGCCTCTGCCTGATCTGGCAGAGTCCTGGTGCTGGATGGGGTCCGGGCTGGCTCTTCCCGCGTGTGTCTCCCTCACAGGTCCGAGGTCTGATGTGTTGCGTGAGCCCTTTCAGACCATTCCAGTGTCCAGCAGCAGGGACGGAGATGCTCCGGGGGCGAGGAGCTGCTGTGCTGCCTGTTGCTGGTTGTATCTGTGTCACTGCTGCAGGGGCCGGGATGTCACCCCTGTGAGCCAGTGCAGACGGTATCTGGGGGCCACTCCTGACTGTGACCACGTGCTTGCTTTTCTTAAATGGCTTTTATTTCTTAGTGGTGGTTCCAATGTCTCCCCATGGCTGGGCATGGTGGCCTTATCTCACTGTCACTGTCTCCACGCTGCTCCTCGGCTGTTGTGACCCGTGGCTGTGGAGCTGGGCAGGCCTGGGGGCAGCAGACCCCTGGCTCAGGACATGCTGCCTGCGGAGTGAGGGGCTCCCGGGGTGTCTGGACCCTTGGGCAGTGTGGCAGCCTGCGACTGGAGTTATGTGAGGTCTTTGCAATATCCTCTCTCGTTTTCCTTCCTCTTGCCTTTTCTGCTGAGCGTTTCACATCCTCTTTGTACGAAGACAGGCGTGGGGAGAGTGTGTAACTCTGTGTGTTGGTGAAGGGCCACTTGGACTGGGTGGCAGAGAAGGAAGAGCCCTCTGCAGAGCTGGGCAGGAGCAACAACACCTGCGTGCAGGGCTGGTGAGACTGGAGTAAGGACGCGTGACAAAGTCTGCCAGGGTTTGGTGAAGGGGCTGCTCTGCCCTGTTTTTGCCCTCAGTGTAGGTACAGAGAGAAATGGGAATGATTCACAGCGCTTTCTCCTTCCCTTAGAAGAAAGAATAAATTCAAGAGGTTGAAAATGATCCTCATTTGCTGAAGGGCTGGTCTTGTTAAATATCCGCAGATGCCAAGGGCATCTCTGGAGTGTGTGTGCCTGTGTGTGCATAAATGCTGTTGGATCCTTTTCCCCCAGTGAGTTTCTGTGCCTGTTTCCATTGTCTCCCTTTGCTGCTTGGCTGGTATTCAGTGACCTGGTTTTCAGCAAAACGTGTCCCTCTTCTTCCCTGATCCACCATCCATAAATTATTCAGAAAGTTTTGCAGATGCAGAGACTTCAAGTGTGACATAAATAATGAACTCGAAGCCTGGATGCCGTGAAAGTTGTTCTCCAGCGCAGGAGCTGTGGTGACCATCAGGACCAGGGATGCTGAAGGATTTTCTCCCTTTGCATGTCCCCGTGCCTGTGCGAGGGGCAGGCAGGGAGCCAGTGGCTCGTCCCTGTGCTGGCATCGCCTCCAGCCCCTGTGCTGCCATGGAGGGGGAGCTGGAGCCCGGGCACTCCTGCGATGGTGGTGTGGAGATGCCCGCAGCTTGCTTTGGGAAACAAGCAGCACATGGAAGGACAGAGGATGTGCAGGGACTGCCGGCCATCACCTCCCCTCTGCTGTGGCACAGGGCTGAGCTTGGCACCCTCCTCCTCCTCCCTGTGTCCTCCTGTGCTGCCAGGTGCCGTGTCCCGGGGGCGATGGGGCTGTTGTCCCCTTCAGGCGCGTGGGTGCAGCCTGGTGCCCTGCCACGTTTCTGCTGCTTTGTTTTCCTTCTTCCAACTCCCAGGCACTAATTTGAAGCCACCAAACCCGTCCACGCCCGGGCTGCTGCCATGCTCCCACGGCACAAACTGCAATTTGTGTGGTGGGGCTGGGCTGGGCTGGGCTGGGGGTGGTTCTGTGAGCCCCCTCCCCATGAGGGCACGCAGGCTGGGCTCCGATGGGGCTGTGCCATGCCCCAGGCTCCCACGGAAAGGAGGAGGTGCCCATGCCCCACGAGGCACAGCCGCGCTGGTTTGGTGTTTTGGATCACTTTTCCTTTAGATGTTTGTTTGGCCCGGTCACCGCAGAGCTGCAGCCGGCAGCGAGGAGGGATGGGACCGCAGGGGTGGTGCTGGGGTGGCCCTGGATCCTGTGGTGCCTGGGAACTCCTCTGGCCCCACCAGCTCCCAGGCCGATGCTGTGGCACTGTCCCACAGGTCTCATGCCAGCTCTGCCCCCCGCCAGCGTGTCCCATGCTGGCTGTGCTGAGCAGCTGGGGGTTGTCCCTGCTCCCAGATGAGGCTCTCAGCTGGTGGTTGTGCTGTGGGAGAGGTGAAGTCTCCCTTCTGTCTGTGCCTGCAGGGTGTGATTGTAATGAGCTGCCCCCTGGGCTGCCCCCTGTGTGCCTGCGCCACGCCAGGGTGGCTGCTGTGGCCTGTGCTGCCACCATGGGCAATGCCAGCAGGGCTTTTGCTGCAGCTCTGGGCTATTTCCTGGGACACATCCTGCTCCGAGGCTGCCGTGCGGCTTCAAGTGTGAAGTAGGGTTGTTCCTGGTGGTGCTGTTGGTGTTCCAGGCTCTGGAGTGTGCTTGCACATGGGTTCTGTTCCACATCTCTGCAGCATCTTGGTGAAACCAAGCCTTGTGGGATGTCCGTGCCCGTGGCAGTGCCGGTCCCAGATGGAGCTGGCACTGGATCTGCAGCAGAAGGGAAGCGAAAGTGAAACTTTTGCCCAGTGTTTACTCAATTCCCTTTTTGCACAAACGAGGCTCAGGCGGGTGATAAGGAAACGTGACTGGTCGATGCCACCAACTGCCCACGTTGCCCCTTTGTCACTGCCTTTCCCATCCTGCTGCCCATGGCCCCTGGTTCAGCTCACTGGGTCCCCCGGGAGTGGGTCTGGGGGAGCCCTGACTCGCGTGGGCAGAGGGCAGGTAGATAACAGGGTGCTGTGCAAAGTGCCCTCGTGTGCTTCTGCAGGGAGAAAGCCCTCGGGTGTGCTGGAGTATGGTCCCACTCCGGGGCTGCTTTCTAACCTGCTGCCATCTGCGGTGACAGATCCTTGTGCCCCAGGTGTTGGGTGCTGGGGAGAAGGAATCCAAAGCCCCTCTTAGGTTATTTTCGTCCTTTTTGCTCTTCTGGTCCCTGAAGGAAACAGTCACAGCCCAAACCTTCTCACCAGCTTTGCACAGAAGGGAGGGATCAAGGTTCAGAGGTTTAGGTCTGGCTTCTCCAGGAACAGCCCCTGTTTGTGCAGGTGCAAACCTGAGCGCTCAGAGCTGTGCTCCTGCCCAGGAGAGCGCTGGGCTTTGCAGGCTCCTGCTTGGAGGAAAAGGAGCCTTGTGCTTTCTGGAGGGTGCAAAACCAACAGTAGCCAACCTGGCTGGGTTGCTGTGACCGCTGGCACTCGGTTCTGCTCGGGCTGTGCCATGAGGAATGGTGCTGGGCTGCTGGCACGGAGCGCTGGGTGCCACCGCCCCGGGCTGCCGTGGGTGTGGGCAGCCAAGGTGAGTCACCTGCACATCCCAGCCGGTGTCTTCCCAGCCCGGGGAGCTGCTGCCTTGCAGCAGGGGAGCATTTCCTGGAGCACCCATGCGTTGCCCAAGGAGCATTTCCTGGAGCACCCATGCGTTGCCCAAGGAGCTCCTTCCATGCTCGGAGGTGTGGAGGGTCCCCTGGGCTCCTCCTCTGCCTTGCAAACCACAGGGAAAGCACGTGGGTTGGGCTTTGGCTGGTAAAATGATTTACTTGGATTTTTTTCCTGCTCTGTTCACCCAGCCAAGGTGTAACGTGGCTCTCCTGTGTCAGGGTGAGTTTTTTCCCTCTTCGTTCCTGTAGGAAACGTGGTGTAGGGAATACTTCGAGCTGTGGAGGAGGGATGTGGTTGTGGCTCAGCCAGTATTGCGCCAGCAGAGCCAGAGGCACCAAGGACTTCTCCTCCTTCGCATTACCTGTGTGGCTTGTGCAGCCACATCTTTAATGACTTGTCTGGGATTTTATTCAAATGAGGGATAGGGCAGGTGATAATCGTGTGCTTCAGTTTTAGCACAAGTTGATCCTCCTCTTCCTCCCCAGTGGAAGTTAGCAACAGGAACATATTCCTGCTTGGGAGGTGCTCTTTGTGGTGGTGGGTCTGCACGGTGAGCCCTGGAGGGATGGTCGTGCTGGCAGGGCTGGCTCCAGAGGGCTGCACGCTTATCCCACCTGGCTCTGCCTGGGTGTCCCAGGGAAACTCTCCCCGTGTGGATGCTGCGGTGCTTCCCCCGTGTGCACTGCCGTGCTTGTGATCCGTGCGGGAGGATTCCCACAACATTCCCTGGGGGATCCCACCCCCCAGCCACGACCCCACGGTGCTGGCGGGTTTGGGGACGGATGGTGGGAGCCAGGGACTGCGGGTGGGCTCCTCGGGTCCTGCAGTAGGCTGGGTGGGTGCTGTGAGACGTGGGGCTGGCCTGTCGGCAGCGCTGGCAGCGAGCACAAGGGCTGGGGTGTGCAGAAGAGCCTGTCATGAACATGATTGCAGCTTTTAAGTTGTGCTGACAGAAGGCTCATTAACAGGGCTGGGAGAGCTCTGTAGTTGGGAGCATGCCACAGAGCACCTCTGGGCACATGTCCCGATGTGCTGGGGTGGGGACAGAGCCCGGAGAAGCCGCAGGGCCCGCACTGAGCGCAGGCAGGGTTAAACCCAACCTTTTGGGATGGCAGGCGATGGGCTGGGGTAAAGAGTTGTTCTGAGAGGCAGGGGCTGGGGCTGCCGAAGCTGCTGGAGGCTGGCAGTGCACACCAGTGTCCGGGGAGTGACTCTGAGCAGGAGGGCTGGACCTGGGAAGGGCCGGGTTGGATGTCCCTGTGCTCCTCCAGCACCGGGAATTGCCTTCATGCTGTGTCCTGCTCATGCTTCCAGCACGGAGCAGATTTGCCCGATTTGGGTCAGGAGGCTGTTTTCCCAAGGCTGCAGATGTGCTAGCACAGCTTGAATCATGTCTCCATTTGTTTCTGCGATGCTGCCAGACCGAGAGGCGTGTGTGGCATCACCTGTGTGCCCTAGACATGGGCTGGGAGCTCAGGGCTCTTAAGGTTTCCCTTTTTTCTCTTTGCTTTGCTGGTGGCAGCTCCCGNCTGGGGGACAGTGGGGACAGGCTGGGGGCAGTGTGGGGACGGGCTGTGCCAGGCATCCATCGCTGGGTTGGGGGTACTTCATGCCTGGCTTTTCCGGAGCGCTGCGATGAGTAGCTGTAGCGTGACCGTGGTGGATGGGAGGGGAGGCAGAGACGGGGGGAGCTCGTACAGAAACCTGCACAGCTTGTTCACTCTGCTGTGAATCATCGCCGTCCTCCTCCGCCGGGCACGCGAGCGGGGACAGGGATGTTTTCCCTGTTCTCCTGGCGCTCTCCCCGTGCCACAGGTGCTTCCACCTGCTCCGTGCAAGCGCTGGTGGCGCTGGGCCCGTGCGCTCCTGAGAAGGGCGGATCCTTAGGGCATCACCCCAGCTGTTCAATGGCAGGGATGGTCTCCAGCGTGGCTTGGAGGAGCTGGGAATTGCGCTCCTCTCTCCGCGCCCGAGGGGAGCCGGGCAGTCATGGCACGCCGGGGGTGCTCGGTGGCGTGGGGACCACAGCGCCGAGGGGGAAGGGGATGGCTGTGNAGGCGTGTGTGGCATCACCTGTGTGCCCTGGCCATGGGCTGGGAGCTCAGGGCTCTTAAGGTTTCCCTTTTTTCTCTTTGCTTTGCTGGTGGCAGCTCCCGGTGACGTTGGGAATCCGAGTGAGGAGATGCCGTTCCCATGGTTGCTGAGGGGAGGGTGGGAGGCGGCGGTGCCCGCCTGTCCCTGCGCTCTCTGCAGGTTGGCACACGTGGTGCTTCTGTGGCTGATTCAGTAGCAGGGATGGCATGGGGGAAGTCGGTTCTGCCCTTGCTGTGTGCCGGACCCCTCCCCAGCTGCCGGAGGGGGACCACCAACGCCTTTGTTTGCACCCTGTCCCTGCAGGCACCCTAAAATCATGGTGTGCTTCTCCCTGAAGCCCAGGAGCAATGCCAGCGTCCCTGCACAAACCAGGGCAGGGCTGCTCAGGGGTTGGCATTCCTGCACCACAACAGAGGGACTTCAGTGCCCACGCCGTGTCTGAGGGGCAGCAGCGGGGCCAAGCAAACCCTGCTCACGCTGTGGTTCTGGTTTGGGGCATCCTGGACCCCTTCTGCAGCATCCAGCAGCAGGACAGCGAGGGGACGGGCTGGGGGCATCGGAGCGGCGATGCCAGGCGGGTTTCTGGCTGCTGGGAAGGACACCAGCCTCCGGACCATCTGGCTGTGGCACGTGGAGCGGCGGCAGCGCCGCGCGCGGGGGCCGCAGCCGCCTGTGCCAACGCGGGGACCGAGGGACAGCCGAGGGCTGGGTGCTGCCACCTCACCCTTCCCTGCACTTGGCACCCTCAGGCAGGGCTTGGAGCAGCCTGGGCTGGTGGAAAGTGTCCCTGCCCACGGGATGAGATGAGCTTTAAGGTCCCTTTCAACCCAACCCGGTCTGGGATTCCATGATGCACAGCGAGGGAAGCGTGAAGGGTCCTCTGGGCCGAGTGACCTGTAAAAAGAGCTGGCGTGTGCCTTTTCCTAACACTGCCTGGTACAGCATCCCTTTGCTGGTTTTTTATTCTTTTTCTTGCTGAAGCAGTGTCTGTCCAGAGCGATGCCCTCGCTGAGTGCTGGTTGCTAAGCAATGTTCTACAGAAAAACCCAACCATTGCAGAGCAGAGCGCTGGGTGTTTCTCCCACGAATTCCAGGAGAAAGCCCAGGTTGAAGGCAGTGATTTCTTCCTGGAAAGGGTGGTCAGATACTGGCACAGGCTACCCAGGGCAGTGGTGGAGTCACCATCCCTGGAGGGGTTTTACAGATGAGGACAATAGTCTGTGTTGGCTTTGGCAGTGCAGGGGGAACAGCAGGACATGAGACTCTTAGAGGGGTTTTCCCACCTAAACTATTCCATGGGTCTGTGCTGCGCCCTGGGCTGTGCATCCCTGTTCTCACCCTGCGTGCCTCCCTATGCTCTGCTGGAGATTTTAATTTATATTTCTCTTTTCCTGCCGAAGCAGGAAAAATTGACTCACTTGCCGCTGATGTTCCTGCAAGCACAGAGGGATTTTTCCTGTTCTTACAGCTGAGGTGGAGGAGCACCGGCGACAAAAGGATTTCCGCAGCCTCCTTGGGAGGAGAAGGAAGGAGGTTGTGCAGAACAGCTCCTGGAGGGGCTGGGAGCTGACCCCGCTTCCCTGCCCTGTCTGTGGGTGAGAGCTGCTGCCTGTGGGATGGGGACAGGAGAGGGGCACAGGGGGGGCACTGCCCCGTGCCATGGCCGGGCTGGGGTGTGCCAGGAGGGCCTGTCCTGCCCGCAGGGACCGGGCGTGGGTCCCTTCCCTGCCTGGGGCACGGGGGTCTCTGGGCTCATCGTCCCCTGGGGACCCCAATGCTTGGGTGCTGCCCCTTGGGAAATCTGGCAGGCTCCCTGTGGCCCACCTATTAACTGATTAGATTTAATATCAAACTAATGCAGAAGCGGGGCCGGTGCCTGAGGCAATCTGGGTGTCTGGCAGGGGCTGTGCCCCAGCTCCCCCCATGCAGGGACTGCCCTCCCTGCCAGACCCTCTTCTGCTCCGCTAATGGGCATTGCCTGGGTCAGGAGCAAATTTCTTCTGGATTAGTGTCCTCTAAATCGATTAGCTGTCTCGGGCGGGGCATTCTGTCCTAATGAAATGTGATTCCAGGCTCCAGTCGATGAAATACTGTGGTAACAAGGGTAAAGTCATCCGCAGCCTTCCTGTGGGTCGTGCCAGGGTTTGGAGAGGAATCACAGAATTACACCATGATTGAGGACGGAAATGACCTCCAAGATTATCAAGTCCAACCTGTGACCCATCACCATCGTGTCCCCAGCCCAGAGCACTGAGTGCCGCATCCAGTCCTCCCTTGGACATCCCCAGGTGTGGGGGCTCCACCACCTCCCTGGGCAGCCCCTTCCAAATCCTGACTGTTCTTTCCAGGAAGAAATTTCTCCTGATGCCCAACCTGAACCTCCCCTGGCACTTCGAGGAGAGGGCTTGGAGGAGAAGCTACAATTATTGGAGCAGTGTTATGGTAATAGGGACTGACCTGCACTCCCCACTGAGGGAGCTGAGGGCAATGGGGAGCTGTGAGTAAAACACAGAGGCACTTTACTCACAGGTGTAGGGCTGGAGGCATTGACATGACCTGCCTGGAGCAGTGGCAGTGGAGCAGTGTGCAGGTGGAGGGGAAATGTGATATTCAAAATCCTTCTTTTGGGAATAGTGGTCAGGGGTTGGGGTTTGAAGGTCAGGCACTTGGTGCAGTGGGACTGCCATGCTCAGCAGGTCTGACATCTCTCTCTCAGAGCCAGCACTGTGCCCAAATCCCTGGCCTGGCTGGGACGCAGGGATTTTCACTGCCGCTTCCTCACATTGCTCGCTCGTGCAGTCAGCTGCCCGTGGAAATGCCAGCCAGGATGGTAATTTTCCATTTCATTACCATGTCCCTGATGTTTTCCAGGCACTTAAGCTGTCGCCTGTGTTTGCTGTTTGGATGCATCCCTCCTCCGTGTTGGAGTGGGGAATATTTACATTGGATTTTATTCGGAGACCTTGCCTGCTTCCACCTGAGCTGCTGTTGCTCCGACGCCTGGCTCTCTGCCTGACAACCTCCGTGGCTGCAGGTTGGGACGGGCCAGGGGGTTCTGCCATAAAACAACACCAGGATGTGAACAAAAATAAGCACAGGGAAAAGTGCCAGACATGGGAGCTGGGTGGGGAAGCGGAGAAATGCCGTTGTATTTTGTTTTGCTGCTAAGTGCACGAAGCTCTCCGTGTCCCAGAGTGTGGGGATGGCATCTGGGGGATGCTGCCCTGTGCTGGGGGGCAGATGGGCCGTGCCCCTCCAGCAGCTGTGGGCAGTGATGCTCTGGGGGCTCTGGGAGGACTGGCATGTTTCCATGTTCGAGCAGAGCACCGGGAAGCCCCCTGGGCAGGGCTCACCAAGGGCTCTGCTCGGTGCTGGAGGATTGTGCTGGTCCCATGTGCTGCTTCTCTACACGGTGATGGCCAGCCTGGAAGCTGCCTGCCAGGGTGGTGGTACCTGGCTTCGGGCCCCTCATCTTCCAGGGCCCTCCTGGGGGTGTGTAGTGGTTGCCAGCACTGCCAGGAGGGCTCTGGCAGGCCCGTGTTTCTCTGAACCGCACTGCTCCTTGCTGGGAGTGAGGACTTTGTTAGGCTGTGCCTCCCTGCAGCTGCACACATCTGGCTCCTCAGGCTCTCTAGGAATGGGAAGCCTTTCCGGGGGTCGTTTACATCATTCCTGGGTTTTGTTTCCTGCGTGTGCTGGCTGCAGGCAGGGCAGGCTCTGCTGCCTGGCACCTGTGGCTGCCCACGCAGGCGGCGCCCGGCGCTCCCGGTCGCTCCATCGCCGTCGCTGCCCTTCGTCCCCACCCGGCATCGTCACCTCTGGCCACTCTCCCCACTCTGGTCTCTGAGTCAAGAGCTGCCGCAGCTCGTTAAAATAACCTGATTAATGCAGAGCTGGGGCAGGGCCAGACTGTGCCGGCCACAGAGCACTTCTCAGTGGGGTGGTTCCTGCTGCAAAGTCCTGTTTGGGCAAGTGGAGAACATCACCCGGGGTTTCCATGCGGGACAGGTGGGACTCTCCCAGGTCTTCCTTTCCCGGTGGGATGGAGAGGTTGTTGCTTGATGGTTCACATGCCCAGTGCTGAAGTCCCCTGAGATGGGACCCATGGTGAGGGGCACTTCATTAACTGGTCAAGGACACTTCATCAACTGCATCGTTATCCCATCCCTGCTGCCTGGACCAGTTTCTCTCCTGCCAGTGTCACAACCCTGGTGGCGCTCTGAGGGGGGAAAGGCAGAGCTATTTGCACGAGCTGGGCTTCTGCAGTGTCTTAGCCACTGTGAGACAAAGATCGGACTCAGGAAAGTGGCTTTGTTGCAATATGACATGGTGGGCAAGCGCTAAGAAAAGCTGAACAGGAAGGATGGAGAGAGGCTGCAAGACCTTTGCCTCTGTGGCAGAGGGCTCGGCACTGGGCTCAGGGCTCCAGAGCCTGAGGAAGTCCAGGGCTGATTCATGGTTGAGAAGTGGGGCAGAAGGGCAAGGGTTCCAACTGACCATCAACTCCCTCAGGCCAGGGGAGAAGAGGAGAGTGGCTGGAGCAGAGGGAGTTGGAGGAAGTGGCTTCTTGCCTTGGTGCTGCTGCAGCCTGGCCCTGCTGCAGGATGTCACATTGAACACGCCGGGCTGGCAGCTTGGGCCCTGATGGTCCTTGTGGCTTCATTTCCCTTGGCTCTCCAGTGCCTTCCATCAGGAATCTTGGGAAGCTCTGCAAAAACATCCTGGCCTGGCGAAGCTGCCAAGATAACTCCGAGCATTATTGATTTGGGGGTGGCAGGATGACGTGGCCGGGGTGCTGGGCTGGTGGGCAGCGGGGGATAATTTTAGCCGTGCAGCCAGGCAGTCCTTCCAAGGGATAACTTTGTTTTTCACGAAGCGCAGAACCTTTATCTCTTAAAATACCGTGGAAGCAATTCATGTCTTCAGCGGGTTGCTCAAATGTGATCTGCAGTTTGAGCCTGGTCAATGGTGCCATTCAGCCCACAAAGGGTCCTCTGTCCCTGTGGCAAGCGCTGCCGTACGGAGCCACGTTGAGTGTGGGGATGCAGGCAGACAGGGATGCCTGGGCTGGCAGCAGTGCCCAGCACTCCCCTGGCTGCAGGGCACGGCTGAGCCACAGCTCTGGCACCTCCTGCACCTGCACTCTCGGGGCATCTCGGACGGAGCTCCGCGTTGTTTTGCGCTGTAGCACATCTGAGCAGTTTTGGGTTTTTTCGCGTGGTTTGTAGGGAATGTGTGTTTGTAAACTTTCCGTGGCAAGAATGAAGAGGTGGGATTTGGCCTCCCTGGGTGTGCTGCTGAGACAAGGCTCAGCTGGCGGCTGTGCGTGTGGAAAAGGCACCGAAATGGGGTCTGGGGAGCTGTGGGGCCATGTCAGCGATGCTCTCCCTGCCGTGGGGCTCCAGCCCGGGGTGGCTGCAGGGACTTGTTCCCATGGCCCTGGTCTTGGGGTCCCCTTGCTGTCTTTGGCACCCTCTAACATCCATCTCTGGCGTGTGCCAAGCCGTGGCAGCCGCTCCACGGGCTTTTGTGCAGAACATGACGGCAGAAGCTGTGCCGGAGGTAGGGTGGGCTCTGCCCATCTGGTTTTATATATTTGCTGGTGATGATTCAGAGGGAGAACCTGCCAGCAGCTGCCGTCCCATCCTAAATCACAGATTAACTCCAACCACCTGGTGGAGAAGTTGTTTAAAAAACAAATCAGTGCTAATTCTGTATGGAAGTGACTCTGGGATTGAGCCAGGCCCAGAGGACAGCGTTGTCTCATGGGAGCTGTGCTTTGCTGACCTTGCTGGGAAGCACAGAGAGGGGATTTAAACCTTCTGGAGCAAATGAAGCGTTTCATGATGCTGCCCTGACGCTTGGCGCTGACCCCAGTGCTGCAAGGGCTGGGGCTGGGCGGGTAAAGCTCCAAGCTGGCAGCTGCAAACGCTGTTTTCAGCCGTGAGGCTCTTGTTGCTGGATTCCTGCACGAACTGCGGGGCCAGGTTGGATGAGTGTCCCATGCAGAGTGCTCACATGCATCCATGGGCCAGGCCCAGCTGGCCATTCCCAGCTCTGACCTTTCGCAGAGCCCCTTCCCGGGGTGTCCCTGAGCTGCAGGAGGGTTGTGTGACCCCACAGAGGGGTGTTGTGCTGCGGCCCTGGCTGGCTGTGGGGACAGACACCATATTGCTGCTTTCTAAGCACCCTTGGCAGGCTGTAATCCGGCTGGTTTGGCTGCTGATTAGAGCGGCTGCTCCCTGGATTACCCATCCCGGCTGGCCCCGTGGGCCCTGGGCTGTTCTGGGCTGGCTGTGGGGGTGCTGCCAGGTGCTGTGTCCTGTTCCCTGCGGCCAAATGAGGGGTGTGAGTGGTGACCCCCCAGATCTGCCCTGCTCGGGGCAGAGGGGCTGCTGGCGGGGACTGGCGCTGCCCTCCTGTCCCTCTCCGGGGGCTTGCGGGGGACAGACAGCCTGAGCCTGCTGTTCCTGCTGTTCTTTGCTGCAGGGGAAGGAAGGGGCAGGAGTCTCAGTTCCTGTTGTCCACTTGAACATTAAATATAGGCTATTAAGCAGTTTTCTTTGCAGGAAGTGTAGAAATCCCGTCCCGTGTGAACGCAGCCTCTGGCAGAGCCTGGAGCTTGCCTTGCAGCAGCATCCTCTGCTCCCCCTTTGTAGCAGCTTTAACCCTTCCTGGCCAGACTCCGCAGCAGGTTTGTCTTTAACCTGAACCACCCACCCTGCTGCTTCTGCCCCGTCCCGGGTCCAGCTGAGCCAGAGCTTTTTGTTCTTTCCAGCTTATGTAGCAAACTGGCTGCAGGGTCAGCTCTGGGGAGCGCCCCCACCTCTGAGCCAGCAGCTTCACTTTTCCCTGGCTGACCTGATCTTTGCAACATGGGACCACGCAGCAGGACCAGGCAGGGGGGGACATTTGTCTTCCTGGCATCTCGTTCTGATGTGTTGTGGTTCCCCTCGGTGTCCTGGCCATTGTTCCTGGGGTGCTGACTGCAGACCTGGCTGGAATGGGGTCACCCCCGCAGTGCCCAGGGTGCTGCACTCACGGAGGAGGGTTGGGAAATCGTGACACTTCCTTCTACAAACAGCCTTTTTCAGTAGTTCCAAATTCCTTTGGAGGAGGCTTTTTGTGTAGAGAGCAACCACTTCAGTCTCCTTGCAGTAACAGCAGCCACTTCCCAGAAAGACTGAACTCTCCACGGCTGAGGAGGAGGAGGAGGGGGGACACGGGGAGCACGAGGTGCTCCCTTGCTGCTGATCCCTTGCAGGGTTCCTGGGGGCTGGAGAAGGTCCCTTCAGCCAGGTTTGGAGGGAGCCCTGGAGCTGGAGAAGTGTGGCTGGGATGGAATTCAGGCAGCAATTGCCCGGCTCCCTGGCTGCGCAGGGAGGGGAAGGTGGGGTGACCCCTGGGCTGGGTGTGAGGGAGCAGGGACAGGCACGGGGGTTATCCGAGGCTGCTTCCAGGGAAGGCTGCTGCCCTCTGACCTGCTGGGAGCCGTCCCCCTTCCTGCTGGTCCCGAGGGGGATGGCCAGGAGGCAGTGGACGGGGAGGACGCATCACTTTTAAAAGGACATTTTACTTAGATCCTTGGTTGCTGTAGCTGTGCAGGTGGGCTTGTGTGTGCCAGTTTTCTGTCAAGGGGACTTGCCCAAAGGGATTGTCCCATGCTCACCAGCCCAGGTGGGAAAAGGGAGCCATGGGGGGTGATGATGATAACAGCCACCTGAGCTGGTTGTGTTGCTCAGGCAGGAGGATTTTTGAGGTGGTTTTCCCTGATGCTGTGAACTTGCCAGCCCTTGGTGCAGCCCTGGTGTGACTCCTGTGCAGTGCCCAGGTGGCTTTGCCCATGTGTGAGAGGAAGCAGCAGATTCTGTTGAGCCTTTGCAGGATTTTGGGTTTGCTTGTTCACAGCCCTGGGGAGGAAGAACCCTCAGGAGCTGAGGCTCGTTGAGGGGCTGCCCTGTTTTCCCTGTTCCTTCCTGCTTCCACTGCAGGAGTATTGTCCCAAAATGTAGGTGAGGGGTCCCAGCTTTTAGGAAGAGGGGATGCTGGGGCATGGATGGGCCTGACAGTGGCCCAGGGAGGACGATGGGGCCCCACAGGGTGGGCATGGGTGCCCCTCTCTCCTGTTCTGGCTGATCCTGCTGCTAATTTTATCCTTTATCGCTGTCACTCCAGGAGTTATCTTCCTCTCCCTTGCCTATTTACGAGCACCGTGGGCCATTGCTGTCGGTGCTGCTGACTCCAAAGGCTGCTTGGCTTTGCTCTGGCTCGTGCCTTGTCCCAGAGCCCTGACCTGCTCCTCACTCTCTGGTGGAGGAGAGGGTTGGGCTGGAGAGGGCGACGCTGCCCCGGGCTGGGGAGCTCAGCTCCCCCCAGGTGTTCATCCCTGTGCTGCAGCAGCCTCCAGCTCTGGGGTCCTGCCCCGCCAGTGGTGGGCATGAGGGGTGTCACATCAGGCCTGGCTCTGGTGGGGACGTGGCTCATGGAACGGGGCCAAGGGCTCGGGGGGCCAGCAGGGCCTGGGGGAGAGGAAACGGCTCCTGGAATCATTGACATCATCTTCGTGGTTATTCCAGGGCAGGCAGGAGGGACTGGGTGAGAGTCCCCGAGCCCCGTGGCTGCTCCAGCAGTCTCTGGTGAGGGAAGGAGGCTGCTCTGCTGCTGACACCAGCGCGGGGAAGAGAGCAGGGAGAGCTGCAGGGGCTGTGCCAGTGCCCTTTGCCCAGCCCTGTGCTGAGCTGGAACAAACCCTCCCGCCCACCTGAGTCCCTCTTCTCAACCCTGCCCAGGAGCACCTGAGAAGTTTCCCCAAAAAACACGTCTCTTGCTTCTGTAGGTGTCATGGAGACTCCCAGCAGCTCCAGGCACGGGAAGGGTGTAAAAGCCATGCTCTTTCCATCCTCCAGGGAGCAAAGTGCAAATCCTGTTATGTGTGAACCTTCTCCTTGAAGAAGCCCCCTCTGTACTTTTCCACTGGGAAAGCTCCCAGGGATTTCCCTCTCCCTGCCTGCCATGGCTGGGTGATTTCCCGGCTGCCTCAGGAGGCAGTTGTGTGAAGGCAGCCGGGACTGAACTGGGCAGGATTAACCTCAGGGCTGTCAGCAGCAACACTGGGAAAACAGCTTTAATGCCTGGAGAAAGTTGCCAACTCCCTTATCCCATGGGGGAAGCAAAACACTTGGACTCTGCTGTGGTTATCTCTTGGCTGTTGGTGTCTGAGAGGAGGAAATGGCCCTTGCGTGCACACACATTTTCCACCGGGGCTGGGAAAGGGAAAAAACCGTTGAATTTTGGGCTTTGAGGGAAGAAATGCCTTGGGGAGTGAACACTGTGTCTTCCTCACATGGCAGCGCTGGCAGCCACACGGTGCCTTCGGAGCCGGTGGCCTCGTGGTGCCCGGGACTGTCTGCGTGTGCCAGGTTAACAGGGCTGGTTTGAAAAGCCAGTCCTGGATCCACTCAGGTCACTGCCAGTAAGAACTTAATAGGATCCAGATCTCGGAGAGGATCTGCAGCTTGGGAAGCAATAAAGCAATGTGTGCTTTAATAAAGCTCTGCCTTCCCTCAGCGGGACAGGAGCACGGCGCAGGTGCCGTCTCTTGGGGGGCAGTGTCACTCTGGGTCACCATTTGCTGCTGCCCCATGGCTCTAGGTCTGAGCTCCGGCGTGGCTCTTTTGGTGTTTTGAGGTTTCATCTCCCGTAGGGTATTTTGGGGTGCTGACAGGGACCCCACAGAGCCCTGTCCCTGGGGTGGGTGCAGAAGGCAGCGCTCTGGGGCATCCCTGGTGCCGGGAGTCCCTCGGACGGGTCCCTCTGTGGGTTTTTCGTGGCTGGGATCGTGTGTCTGCCTGCATCCTGCAGCTGGGGGACTTTCCCACGTGTGACATGCCCGTTTTCCCCGCTCCTGCTCTCGCAGACCTGTCGGCAGCCAAGCGCAAGTTCGCGGATTCCCTCAATGAGTTCAAATTCCGCTGCATCGGCGACGCTGAGACCGATGATGAGATCTGCATAGGTGAGTCCGGGTGCCACACCTGAGACCCCCACGGCACGGAAACACACACGAGGACACCGAGGGGTCCAGGAATTTGTCTGGATGCCCTCTGGAAATGGCACATTCCTCCTGGCTCAACAGCAGCAAAGCCTTCCCCAGGGAATCACGGGTTGCTTCTTGGCCTAAATCTGTCCCTGCCAGATGGGAAAGGGAGAAGATTGCCCCTGTCTGAAACCATCTCAGCTAGCTGGATGTTTTGCACTGGGGAGGAGAATCTGGGGGTGCCTGTGGCTGGATACACTGCAGCGGGCTGTGCTCTGAGGCAGAGGAGCATCAGCCTCGCTGCTGGAGCGCGGGATCCTGTGCTTGAGGGAATCAGCAGAGCCGAGCCTGGCAACACTCACTGAACTAAGCCTGGCTCTGCCACGGAGCTTCTCCTGGCACAGGGCGGTGCCTTCAGCCGCTTCCCTCTCTCATCCTGCTCCTGCCCCAGCTGAACTTTGAGAGCTTCTTGTGCACGTTGTCTGGAGCCAGGAGAGCGGAGAAGCTTTAGCCCTGATTTAACTTTGCCTGTTTATTTGTGCCCAGTCTCTCTCAGCAGAAATAGCACCTCATCCAGGTCTCCCTGGTGCTGTGCCCGTGCTGGGGAGCTGCCCCTGGTGTGCTGGGCATGGCTGGAGGCCAGTGCTGTGCTGTGGGGCTGGCTGGTGCCTGTCTCTTGGGTAGGGCAGGTCTGAGCTGAGGAATCCTGGTCCTGGGGGTGCTTTGCTGCCAGTTGCTTCTGTCGGCAGCGGGAACCTTTCTAGGGAGAGAGCAAAGATAATAAAAACCCCAACCCCCCTGCCCAAAACACAGACAGATAAAACCCCTTTGTGCGGTTTCTGTCTTTAAAAACTGCATGTTTAAATGCTGACTGTGTCCCTTCCAGCCAAGTCTCTGCAGGAGTTTGCCACGGTGCTGCGGAACCTGGAAGACGAGCGGATGCGCATGGTACGGCCCCGCGTGTCCTGGGAGCAGGGGGTGGTGGCACCTGGGACACTGTGGTGACACTGGCTGCCACCCCCGCTGCTCCTTCCCTTGCCTGGGGTGGAGCTGCAGGGGAGGCCAGAGGAAGGAGAGGGTGGGCTTGGCAGGGAAACACTTGACGAGCATCAGGAATGAGTCTTGCTGTTGGAGAGTGGCCGGTGCTGGGGGGGCTCACGGGTTTGCAGAGACACGGGAGTGAAGCCTGTGGGTGTCTGGGAGCTGTGGGAGGGTCTCCATGGCAAGGGCCGTGGAGCAGCCCGGGTGAGCTGTGCCTGTCTTTGCCCCCAGATCGAGAACGCCAGCGAGGTGCTGATCACGCCGCTGGAGAAGTTCCGCAAGGAGCAGATTGGGGCTGCCAAGGTAACGCAGCCGCTGCCCCCCGGAGCTGGCCAGGGCCTGGCACACTGCAGGATGGGCTCGGGCACGGAGGAGGCAGTGTGCTGCCATGGGATGGCACGGGGCTGATCCAGCTCCTGGGAACTGCCTCAGTGCTCGAGTTCACCCACAACCAAATAACGTGCCAAGGGCAAAAAGCTGCATGCCAGCTGAAGTGAACTTTTTTCCTTACTCCGTGGGAGAATTGGGATTTTCTTGGGGGGGCTCACATTCTCCTGAGTCCCCCAGCCTGCACTCCCCACCCCAAAGCATTGCTGGGGGCTGCACGGGAACTCGGACGCTCCTGGCAGGACAGGGAAGCGCCGGTGTGGCTGAGGGCGGCTGTGAGACAGCCTGGCCCCCCCTCTTTCTTTCCTGCCTTTGTTCAGAAATGAAAACCACTGTCTGTGGCTCCCCTGTTGTTATAACAACCTGCTGCTGCCTGCAAGCAGCTCATGCCAGCGCCTGGGGCCGCGTTCGCATGGCAGCCGTGCCCAGCCCGGCCTTGGTGCCCACCCTGGCCTCGGTGCCCACCCCGGCCTCGTGCAGCTGAAAACCAAACACAGAGGAATCCCCCAGGGTGGACCTGCTTGTGAGCAGCTGCTGGATGGATTCGGTGTTGGGGTGGCCAGGCTGGGGTGAGAGGTGCGAAGGAAAGTGAAGTTGGCATCCTTAATGCTCCTGCCACAGACAGCAGAGGTACTGCGTCACTGTCCCACGGGACACAGAGGAGAAGCTCTTGCAAGGGGTGGCAGGGCTGGGGTGTGGAATTGTGACCATGCTCTGCCTAGAGAGCACTTTGCTCGCTCTGTTGTTTTTGGACCTGGATCTGGATGTTTTACCAAGCACTGGGCCCCAGGAATAGAGGAGGGGTTCCCTCAAGCTTTGGGTTTTTTTGGCAGCATAAGCTGCTTTCCTGTAGCTGCCTGCTGCTGGCAGCTAAGAGCAGCCTCACCTGCTGGCAGCTGCTGCCTCCAGGTCCTGTCTGGTGTTAGCTCCCACCTGGGGCTGCCAACCTGCCCAGTGCCATGGGGATGCTGTCACAGCTGCTCTGGGGCTGTTGTGTTCAGTATCACACTTTTTGCTCTGTTTTGTAGGATGCCAGAAAGAAATATGACAAGGAGACTGAGAAATACTGTGGTGTCCTAGAAAAGCACTTGAACTTGTCTTCCAAGAAGAAGGAGTCCCAGCTTCAGGAGGTGAGAGCAACCTCTGAGTTTCCATGTCTGGCTGTGACTGTGGAGAGCTTTTTGAATGCCTCACACAGCTTATAACAATGGCTCTCCTGGCTGTAAACTCATTTTTTCCCTCATTCTGGCTGCGGGTGCTGGGTTTTCCCCTTTTCCTGTAATGAAAGGATACGGAGCTGTCTTGGTGAGTAAATCAGAGAGATCCCAAAATGGATAGCAGTCAAAAAGGAGAGAGGGTTTATAATTAAAGAGTGTAACAGAAAGGAACTGGTTCTGCTGCAGGCTTCCCATGTGCCAGCACAAATCATGGATGTCTGGTCTCCTTCTCTTCAAGTGGCTGCTCTGCTTTGTGCTCCAGGGGAGGAGGGATCAGGCTTAGTGCCTTAAACTCTTTTAGAGCCATCAGTGATTCAGGACGTGGTTAGCTATGGTGACAAGCGCTCCTACTGGATGAGTCTGCTGAGTTTTCAGTCACTTCTTTCAAGTCTGGGATTCCTTGTGCTGGCCTAGAGCGGGGTTGGTCCTGCAGGGTGCGTGTCCTTGCCTTTGGGCATGGTGCTGGTGTGCTGCTGGCCCCTCACTGGGGGCGCTGGTGGCGTGGGACTCCTGTACTCAGGGGGTGGGACCGTGCCCAGCAGAGCTGGGGGCTTGGGAGCAGAAATAGCTGTGGCACAGGCGATCATCTTCCAGCTAGTCAGGGCTGAGGAGGGCTCAGAATCTGGGCAGATGTGCCTGCAAGCCAGCCTTGTCCTTGGGCTTTGTAAATAACTTTCCATGTGGAAGGAAGCTCCCAGTGTCCCAGGGAATGGTGGCTTTTAAATGACCCTCTGAGCCCTGGGTTTAGTTTGTGTAGGAGGTTCTGATGTGGGACATGGGAGTGGAAGGAATTCTGGCTGTGGAGGGAAGGATCCACTTGTGGCAGTCAGGGTGCACCAGTGGCTGTCAGAGGTGTGATCCTGTGCCCTGGACAGAGCATGGCCCTGTGGGGCGGCCTGGAGAGGCCATCTGGGATACAGGTGGGGCGGAGAGTGGGATGTGGGTGGGATGCAGCATGGGATTCTGTGCAGGATTCTGTTCGGGATTCTGTGCAGGATTCTGTTTGGGATTCTGTCGGGATGTGTGTGGGATGCTGGATGCTGTGCAGGTGCGTTGGAGCAGCGCTGGCTGCTGGTGCCATCTGGTGGCATCTCCCAGCCAGCCCCTGCCTCGGCTGCTGCCGGGAGGGCAGGAGGAGCCTGCAGCCCGCTGGAAGCAGCTCCCGGCTCAGGTGCTGGTTCCTGTTCCCCCGTGCCACTGGGAAGTGACCGTGGTTTGTGTGGCTCAGACCCCACCGAGGCAGGGCTTACCTTAGGAAGAGGATTCAGTGTGGGGTTGTGAGATGTGGATGTGCCATCCCTGGCCAAGGGGAGTGCTTTCAAAAGGGACAGTTGCCTTTTCTTGCCAAGTTCACAGTGATTTCCATTTTTCTCGCCTCCGCTGCGTGTTTTCTACGCAGCTGTTGGGGAGGTGAGGACGTGAGTCACCACACCCGTTTTTCTCAGCTGAAGGAAGAGCATGCTGGTGTGGATCAGGCTGATGGTTATTGCTGTGCCATCTGTGCAGCTGGTGCTGGGGGCTGGAGCTGGGTTTGCTCTGCCTGGGGGTGTTCCCATCAGAGCTCAGGTGTGCTCTGGTCGTTCCTGAGCTCGTGTTTCCTCTCCAACGCCTCTGCAGGCAGACAGCCAGGTGGACCTGGTGCGGCAGCACTTCTACGAGGTCTCCCTGGAATACGTCTTCAAGGTGCAGGAGGTCCAGGAGAGGAAGATGTTTGAGTTTGTGGAGCCTGTAAGTGAGCTCTCAGTCTGGCTCAGCCTGCACAAAACTGGGGTGGTGTGGTGAAACAGGGGGGCACAGGGAGCCCTGGCAGGGCAGGGGCTGGGGGGTCCAGCCTCACCCCACAGCCCCTCTCACCGAGGGCCCCCCAGGGAGCCCCTCCACCCCGGGGGGCTGCAGAGCCCCCTCCCCTCAGCCGTGGCAGCTCTGGGTCCCTACTGACCGTCTCCATTTGCTTTTTCCCAATGCAGCTGCTGGCCTTTCTGCAGGGGCTGTTCACATTCTACCACCACGGCTACGAGCTGGCGAAGGACTTCAGCGATTTCAAGACAGAGCTGACAATCAGCATCCAGAACGTGAGTGTGCCCGGGGTGTCCCGTGCCCGGGGTGTCCCCGTGCCCAGAGCGTCCCCATGCCCCGTGCCCGTCACTGTCAGGGTCTGGCAGAGCCACCTCACCTGCTGGTGTGTTTTAATCGCAGAATCCCAGACTGGTTTGGGTTGGAAGGGACCTGAAAGCTCGTCCCATTCCACTCCCTGCCATGGGCAGGGACACCTCCCACTGTCCCAGGCTGCTCCAAGCCCCAATGTCCAGCCTGGCCTTGGACACTTCCAGGGATCCAGGGGCAGCCACAGCTGCTCTGGGCACCCCCACCCTCACAGGGAAGAATTTTATTCTAATATCCAATCTAAATCTCTCCTCTTTTAGTTTAAATCCACTTCCCTTGTCCTATCACTATCGACCCGTATCAAAAATCACTCTCCCTCTTCTTGTAAGCCCCCTTAAAGTTCTGGAAGGCTTTGCCAATTGTAATATTTTTGCTTGAGCTTAAATCCAGGCCCAGGAAGGAGACCTGCCCTGTGGCTGCCCCTGGGCTCCCCAGTCCCATTTCCCAGAGGGCTCCAGGGACCCAGCCCCACCCCATGTGCTGCAGAGCCAGGCAGGAGCCCCTGCACTGGAGTAAACATTCCTGGTTTGATTTGCAGACAAGAAACCGCTTTGAAGGAACGAGGTCGGAGGTCGAAGCTTTGATGAAGAAGATGAAGGAGAATCCCCATGAACACAAAAACATCAGCCCTTACACGATGGAGGGGTACCTCTACGTGCAGGAGAAGCGTAGGTGTTGGCGTGGGGAATGTGGTGGGTGGGAGCCTGGGGAAGGGCTTTGTCAGGACAGGGGCACAAAGGCTGATTCAGCAGGAACAGAATCCCTGGAAGAGGGGGCCTGGCCCAGTGAGTGGGGTATTCAGTGGGATTTCAGTGGGAATGTGGCAGCCAGGGAGAATCGCTGCCAGTGCCTCATAAAAGCCTTTAGGTGCAGGAGTCTGGCACGTGAAGTGATGGTTAAACACAGCAGGTTCTAATGGGAGGGCCTTGAGGCTGCTGTGGGCATGAACCCTGTGTTTGCTCTGCAGGTCACTTTGGCACTTCCTGGGTGAAGCATTACTGCACCTACCAGCGGGAGTCGAAGCGCATCACGATGGTGCCCTTTGACCAGAAGTCGGGAGGAAAAGGGGTGAGTGCTGGCAGGGAGCAGGGCAGTGTCCTGCCAGGGAGCACGAGGCACTGCGGGCTCTCGCGGGGCTCCGACTGTGTCACCTTTTTGGCAGGGTGACACAAATGCAGCGAAGTGGGTCACATTCATTCCAGGCTGAGCGGCTGCCGCGTGGGGAACGGACTTGGCACCTGGTTTGGGAAAGAAAAGACAGGGAACCCTCAGAGCCCACAGACCTTTGCCAGCCACTGGCACCCACCACGCTCCAGCTCCATGGGTGCCTGGTCCCCAGTCCCTTGTTCCTGCTCCAAGGCAAGGACAAGAGAACCTGTTCATTATTTTGTTCCTTCTCCAATGCGGTGACTTGCCCAAGGCCAGGTTGGATGGGGCTTGGAGCAAGCTGGTCGAGTGGAAGTGTCCTTGCCCATGGCAGGGAGTGGAACAAGATGAGCTCTAAGTGCCTTTTCTACCCAGACCATTCTGTGAGTCTCTGATGATCCTGTGACTTGGCCAGTGAAGTTGTTTTGTTTTGGACAGAGCCAGAGGAGAGCCTGGAGCTGCCCTTGGCCCCGAGGGGGTGTGAGGAGCAGGAGGAGCAGTGGATGTGGGGTGTGGGGAGCCAGCACATGCTGTCTCCCAATGCTCCCAGGGCTGTGTCCAGGGCTGGCTTTGCTCCTCTGTACAGCAGGAACAATGGACCCCTCCGCAGTGCTCCCAGCTGGGACGGTTTGCAAACACAATCCCCTTGCTGGGGAGTGCCTGGGGCAGCTGGACAGACTCCCACATGGCTTCCTGCTGGCACAGGGAGCCGGCTGTGGGCAGGGAAGCTTCTAAAATTAATTTCCTCTTGCCTCGGAGCATCCTCATTATAGTTCAGCATTAACATATCCCAGCCCTGTAATCATCAGTGGCTGTCCTGGGTTTCGTCTGGTCCCTTCCCATTTCAGGGCTCTCCCAGCACCCAGGGGTGTGGGAGCTGCTGGCAGCACCCTGAGCCCCTCTCCAGGGCCGGGCTGGAGCCGCTCTCACCTCTGGCATGAAATGCTGCCTGTGCTGGGGCAGCTCTGGCCGGGCTCCAAGGTCTGTCAGTGGTGACCACCTTGGACATCCGAGCACGGAGCAGCCTGGGGGCCTGGGGCTGCACTGCTGGGAGTTCTGGGGTCTGGCAGGAGCAGGTGCCAAGGTGCTGCATGAGGAGATCCACCTCTTGTGGATGATAGGCGGTATCAGCCCCTCGTGACCTGGGGCTGTGGTCAGAGCTGGGGCAGGGGCTTGGAGCAGGGGCACTCCCTGAATTCTGGAGAGGGAGCTGGGCAGAGTGGGAGCAGCCTTGTGCTGGCAGCGGGCCAGGCTGGGGGGCACCAGGGCAGGCCACTGCCAGACCCTGCGGAGAAGCCCTGCAGGGAGCTCTTCCGTCTTCCTGGGTCTGTGCTGGGTCCCGTGTCTGGAGAGTTCTTGGTGAGTTAGAAACCATGGAAGCACGTGAAAGCAGTCAGGTAGGAATTAGGGCTTCTCCCCCAAAATGGGGCAGGTGCAGAGTCCCAGCAGAAGAGCATCTGCAGCAGTGCCTGCACCATGGGCAGCAAGCAGGAGGGGCTGGGAAAGCAGCCAGGAAAAATGTTGCCATCGTGGTGGGATGAGTAGGACTGGGTGTTAGGGAGTGTTTTGGTTGTCAGGAGCTGAATGATGGTGGCACTGGGGAGGAGTTTATGGATAAGAACCAGGGAGTCACTCTCCCTGGGAGGGATTTAATGGACATGTAGCTGTGGCACGTGAGGACATGGATTAGTGATGGGCTTGGCTGTTCTGGGCAGCTTTCGGACTCTGTGATCTTAGAGGTCTTTTCCAATCTAAGTGATTCTAAATTTGTTTCCTGGAAAAATGGTGATGTCAGGGAACAGGGTGGTCAGCCAAGGTGTCATCAGAATCAGCACGGAGAGCCCAGAAAAGTATCTGTCTCCAGGAACTCCTTCAGAATTCATTTTCTCTTAAGTCATCAGTGGAATTTCACAGTTGCAGGAGAAGTGTCTGCGCTGGCAGGGGCTGAGGCAGGATTTCCTCCAGCAGAGGACAGCAGTGCTCACAGATCCTGCTGGATGGCTGCTCAGCCTTGTGGAAATCCAGTGCAGCTTGGATGCAGAGAGGCATTCTCTGGACGGGAGAATGGTTTTGTCATTGCTTTGTTATATCATAAACATTTTAAGACATGTTTGCTCCTGTTAAGAGTCCTCATGTGCACAGTGCTGCCAAAAACGCAGCGTGGAGTGCAAACTGCCAGCAGGTCTGTGCAGTGTTGTTCAGCAATGGAAAACAAAAGCTGATTCTGCCCAAAAGTTGTGGTCCAGCACTACCTGCCCAGATGGAGAATGGGTTGTGTGGTGCTTAATGCACAGATTGAATTGTGGGCATCCTGAAGGGAAGGCTCCTGATGAAAGGTTTTGGACTAAACAAGGGTGAAAAGACAAGTCCTCCTGTCAGAGATATAAATAGATATTTTCAGCAGTGTGATGCTGCCAGATCCCCCCAGGTTTGAACCCTCTCGTTGCCAGCGGTGGGTGCTGGGGGCAGGCCTGTGGCTGTTGGTTGTTCTTGGCCTCAGCTGTGGTTTTGTCTCGTCTCAGGGGGAAGATGAAGCTGTCACCCTGAAATCCTGTACGCGGCGGAAAACAGACTCCATTGAGAAGAGGTTCTGCTTTGATGTGGAGGCTGTGGATCGGTGAGTGCTGCCAGGAAGCTCCTGGGGCTGTGGTGACCCTGTGGAGGGAAGGGCTGTGCTCCTGCACTTGGCTTTGGGACAGTTCCTGTGCGCTTTCCGTGCCCCTCTCCTTTAGTCACACCCTCCGTGAGCGGAAAGCGTTAGTCCATGGAATCACACCTTTTCCAGCCAGGTGCTCTCCGTGTATTGACTCGGTGCTTTGGTTTATGAGGCTCTCTGGCTCAAGTCTCTCTGACTTTAAGGGTGTTTTAGCGCTTCTGCAGCCTCTGGCCACACCAGGTGAGCAGTTGCCAGCCTGGAGAAGTGCTCTGTGGGTGTTGTGGGAGGGATGTGCTGCCTCTTCCCAGCGCTGGGTATGTGTTGGAGTAGTGTCAGCTTTTCTGCTGGAGCGGCTGTTGCTGGTTCACCGTGGATGGGTGATAATGGACCTCTGGCTCGTGCCTCCAGGCACTTTCCCTCCTTTTTCCTGAAGAAGGAAAACACTTCTGCTGTGACTTATCACATTGCAGCTGGACCAGAGGTAGGTGTGGATTCAATCTCTGGCACCCAGGAGTGCGAGCTGTTACCGTATCAGTTAGCATCATGCATGGCTCACACGTATAAACAGGAAAGCCAGGCTGGGGGTGCTGTTCCAAGAGGAATTAGTCACTGCCTCGGGTCTCCCCCAGGGCAGAGGTTCACATGGCTCACAAAAGCCTGCTCCAAAGGCACTCAGAGTGTTCTCCCAGTTGTGTGCCTGCCGTGGTCCAGCTGGGCAGGAATTCCCTGGAGGTCTCAGAGGAACCCAAGTTCATTAAAATCTGGGTGTTGGGCAATGCTGGAATAACCCCTGGTGCCTCTCCCTGTCCAGCCTGTGCTTCGGCAGCGTTTCGGTGCCAGCCCGTGGCAGGGAGGGCTGGGGGTGATGGAGCTCTGCCTGTGTTGGCTCAGGGATGAGATAACCTGGGGCTGCCTCCCACTCTGGAGCTGTGCTTTTCTCCAGAAAGCTGCAGTATTTCTGCTGACACAGGAATTTTTTTTTTTTTTTTTTTTNTTTTTTTTTTTTTTTGCTGTGCCCTGGGGATATTTTTTTATAATGTGAAAATCAAACTAAAAGTGGGAGAAGGAGAGTGGAGCCACAAGAATTTTCTTCAGCGTGTTCAGAGGCAGGTGAAGCTTCCCTTGATGTTTGAAGCCTGCCAGGCATGGGATCAGGAGCTGCTCCAGAAATCTCCGTGTTCCATGTAAATCATGGCAGGGGAATAGCACAGGAAGGTGGAACCTGAGGAATTTCTCCTTTCATGTACACATTCCTGCTGCAGGGATTTGCCTGAGAGAGCAGAAGAACAGGACACACCTGAAAGAAAAGGCTGTTTTTTCCCAATACACAGGCAGCTCTGCATTCTCTTGGTATCAGAATTTGTCATTAGATGTCGAAAATCTCGGGCATTCCCAAATTAGGAGGAGGAAACAACAAGTTTTGCCAAGGCAGGAAGAGCCTGTGATGTGCCCAGCCTGTCTCCCTCTTCCTGGGGTAGATCTGGGCACCCCCAGGGCATCAGGGCCCGCTGTCAGTGCCAGGGTGTGCTGGAGATCACCTTCCCCCTGCCGGGCTCTCGGGGCTGGCGCTGTTTTACAGCTCTCGGGACAGCCTGGAGGTGGCAGCCTCGGCCGCTGCTTCCCGACCCTGCCCAGAAATGGGCTTTTGTCAGCCTTGCGTTTTGGGAGCGGGGCTGGAGCTCCGCGCTAACACCCTAAATAGCACCAGCCAAGAACTGTTCTTTCTTAGGTGGGAAAAAAAAGTGTGTTTTTCCCTCCTGTAAAGATGATTCAGCACAACCAGGCTGAAAATCTGGAGCCTGATCTGTTTTTACAGCGTTGCTTCCTTGTCACAGAATCCCAGAAGAGTTTCTGTTGGACCTTAAAACTCATCTCATTCCGCCCCCTGCCACGGGCAGGGACACCTTCCACTAGACCAGGTTGCTCCAACCCCCATCCAACCTGGCCTTGGCGTTGGTAAATATGTTCTCATGTTCAGTGTAGCGAGTTAGAAGTATTGTGTTGTGTTGTTACAGCAAAATTAACCCCAGAATGGTGTTCTAGGGTCTGGTTGAAATACACCCCCAGTGTAATGGGTACTGTGTTTTACTGTTAATGCTCTTTTTTTCATTAACTAAACTTGTTTGTAGTCTCTGCAGATTAAATCGAGTTTGTAAACAAGGTGAACAGGGATGACAGCGAGTGTCTTACAAAATGAGCCCGGGGAGGAGGAGTGTCATTTGACTGATGACAAAGGCTTTGTCGTTTAGGATAATGTAGGTCATTGCTCTGGGCCAGAAGCAAACTGCTTCCAAGTGCCAGCTGGCTTCTAGGTGAGCAGGAGGTTTTCAAATGCAGCGTTTGGCCTCTCGGTGGGTCATGAGAGCAGGGAACTCTGCAGGACCCACCATAGCCCTGGACTCTGCCTGCGTGCCCCAGGGTGAGGGCCACCACTCCTGCTGCACAGTGGAAGTGTAGAGCCGGAGTCGCTGAGGTGCAAAAAGAGCCCCAACACCATCAGGTCCAAGCTGTGCCTGATCCCCACCTTGTCCCCAGCCCAGAGCTCTGAGTGCCACCTCCAGCCCTTCTGGTACACTCCAGGGATGGGCACTCCAAACCTCCCTGGGCGCTTCCAGTGCCTGAGCGCCCTGTCTGTGAAGAAATTCTTCCCGAAAGAATTGGCGCAGTGGCTGGGTGGTTGGCGTGGGGGTGGGAGAGCTGCCAGGCACCTGCCAGGTGCTCCCCGGAGCAGGTGGCTTTCCCCAGGAGGGCTGATGGCCTTGCTCTGGGGATGCACTTGGCAGACGCAGGCTGTGGCTGTGGCTGTGGCAGGACCTGCTCCCTGCTCCCCTGTGACCCCAGCTCTGCCGTGGCCCCGTGCCCGGCTGCGCCTCTCCCTGCAGTGCAGCCTGTCCCTGTTCCTCTGCCGGTCTCACCTTTCCAGCGACCTTTAAAACAAAGCCTCGGGGGTTGTCACGGCGGGCTGAGGGATGGGTTGTCACAGCGAGGGAAGAGGCTCCTTCCCCTTGGTGGCCACGGTGGCCCCGAGCCCTGCGGGACATGCCGGTGCTGCCCTGAGCTCTGCGTGGACAGCCAGACTTCCCGAGCTCAGGGGCAGTTTCCCCCTTAATTCCATCTTTGCTCACCAACATTTTGGGGCCACATCTGGCTGCTGGTGCCTGGCCCATGGCCGTGGGGTCCTGTCTGGGCTGCACTGCTCTGCTCCGGTTGGGACTGGGAGCATCTCTGTGCACTCAGCCCAGCTCAGCCCCTGGTATTATTGCACTCTTGTGTGTTTTCATCAGCAGTTTAGATTGTCTCGCTGTGATAAGCTGCTACAGCAGTTGGAAGTTCTTATCTGTTTCTATTGCTTTCCTTATTTGTTTGTTTTCCTGGAAGAAGGAAAAGCTATTGCAGTTTCTCATTTTCTCAGTGTGCTTAGTCACAGCTCCTTAAGGCCAGGCCATTTGTCACAAAAACTGAGATATTGAGAAAATTCAAATTTCCTGTGTGGTTTCATATGGAAAATCTTCCATTTTTAGATTGTAGCATATTGAAAATACTCTTTCTTATTAAGTGTTTGCCATGTTCTGCTCTTGTCTCACCCTCCTACACTCACTCTGTTTAGAAATTGATTTCTGCTGGTCCCAAAATGTCCCTCCCCCTCCTTGTGTGCCGGAAAAAGGCAAAGGGATTTGGTGCCCGCAGGTGGAAATTTGGGATGCAGCACCTAGGAGTGAATCAGCAGGTCCCTGATCTTGTTTGCCAGAGCAGCTCAGGTCTGTGCATCTTGGGTGACAGATCCAGGAGAGTGTCCTGCTGCTCTCATGGCACATCTTGGGTGACAGATCCGGGAGGGTGTCCTGCTGCCCTGATGGCACATCTTGGGTGACAGATCCAGAAGGGTGTCCTGCTGCTCTCATGGCACATCTTGGGTGACAGATCCGGGGGGGTGTCCTGCTGCCCTGATGGCACATCTTGGGTGACAGATCCGGGAGGGTGTCCTGCTGCTCTCATGGCAGTTCTTGGGTGACAGATCCGGGAGGGTGTCCTGCTGCCCTGATGGCACGGCTGGCATGGGCTGGCTCCCCATGGGTCCAGGTGCATCCCTGTGTTGGGAGGAGCTGGGAGCTGCCCCACAGCAAAATCTGTATTTACTGTGTGTTATCTTTATAAATAATTATCTAAGTGACCCCCAGTGTTTGGGGTCATTTGTTATGTGAAGAGACAAGGACACATCCGTATTGCTAATCTTTTGGGGAAGGACATCCGAGCAGGGGTTGTGGCATGGCTGGATGATGGGGATAAGCCCGGTAAGGAGCAGGCTGCGGAAGGGGTGATCCTGCAGGAGGCTCTGTGAGGATGGTGCTGTTTGCAGCAGGGCTGGCGCTGGCAGCACGGGCAGGAGGCTGCGCCAGTGCCAGCCATCCGACCTGGCTGTGAGCGCATGGAGCCCCGTGGGCATCGGCCACATCCATAATGAATGAGGTATAATGTGTGGGTGCATTTTAAATTTATCACAGCCAGGAAGATGGTTCTGCTCAGGAAAGTGATGCAATGGGTGCCCTGGCAAATAAACACTGGGGGAGGAAATGCGGAGCTATTTGCAATGGAAATTGGGTTTGATTCAGTTTCACAGCCCCTCCCCTCATGCTGTTAAAGAAGTTTGGCTTTGAAGTGAAGCCCGAGGAGTTGTTATCTGCTCAGAGGCAGAACAAACATTTTGCTGTTATCACCTCTTTGCCCTGTGCTGAGGGAAACTGGCACTCCAGATACCAGCACTGCCGCTCTGGGACCGTGCTCTGCCTGGAGTCCAGTGCCCAACACACCATGAATGGAGGGTTTAAATTTCTCTGTTCTAATGTCTTGGCTAAAGAGACAGAAATCCCAGTGTTTCCTTTCCCGTGTGTCCCTAGCTGAGCTAGAGCCCTTCCAGGGCTCTCTGACTGAGGTGGCTGTGCCTTCAGCAGCAGCTTGGCTTAAAACCAGACCTAAGCCCTGGCTAAAGTGGCCACTGCAGCTCCACAGGTACCAGGGGCTGCTCTTGAGTCACTTTGTACCTGCACAACAAGGAGCTTTGTGCAGTGTTTTGAACATCCTCGCTGTTGGATGTGGAGCGTTCTCCCTCTCAGATGAGGCGATGGTTAAGTGGTTTCCTCTTCCCTCTGAAGTGAGTAAACTTCCAAACCACTAAGCTGGTGAGTATTGACTGACTCACCAATGGGATTAGCAGAGATCAAGCACATTATGTCTGGTTTTTGGACCTGGGCACAGCTTCCCGTGGTGGGACAGTGCTGAGCTGCCGTGTGCGTGCTGGGAGCCGGGCTGGTTGGATGGGGAGGGGAGCTAGGGAGAAGGGTTAATCCTCGGTTCCTGGCCTGTGCGTGCCACAGAGCAGCAGAAGAAGGGCCAAACCCACCTCTTGAGAGCCCCTGTTAAAGTTTAATTTTCTTTACAGGCTCTTATCAAGGACCGAAGGGCATCTGCAGAGTGTTGGTGCAGCTCACGTTTTCTTGCCGAATCACCCTTGGGGAAGTTCAAGTTAGAAACCACCCCTCTCCCCAGGCTTTATCAGGTTTTGGGGATTGAGAACAGAGCCTACGTGCTCTGTGGAACACTCTGCAGGCAGTTGGCGGCTCTCGAGGTTTAATCCCCCCTTCCCTCCGTGTTCCCCGCAGCGCTCGGAGCGGCGTTCCTGGCTCCTGTGCCATTGCAAGCCCCGTGCTCTGCCGGGCTGGGAAGGGCAGCATCAGAGGCTCTCTGCTGTCACAGTGCCCGTGTTTGAAACCCCGGGGGCAGAGAGCAGCAGCAGCCCCGCTGTGAGTCCCCGTTGCCAGGGAATCTGCTCCGTGCTCCGGCGGGGATCACTGCCGGTGTGTCTGGGAGCGGCAGCAGCGCCCGGCCAGACACACGGACAGGGCTGAGCCTGAGCCCAGCTCTGCAGACCCAGCCCAGGGGTGCTCCTGCAGGCTTGGCCAGCTGTGTGTGCTGCAGCATGAGCGGGATGTGCAGGTGGAAATCCTGGGGGCTCGCGGCCAAGCACGGGGCAGTGGGATGCCAGCCCCTGGTGTGGGATCACAGCTCGCACCCGCCGTGTCCCCACAGCCCCCACAGGGCTGTGCAAACACTCCGTCTTGTGAAATCCATCCTCACCTTGCTGGCCGCGCGTAGCAGAGCGGGTATTTGAGTCCTTGCGTGGGAAGGGTGGTCCAGGAGTGGACGCAGTGTCCACTGAGGAGCGTGGAGGTGGCGTTGGCCCTCGGGCGAGGGTGGTGCCAGTGCTGTCCCCCGCTCCTGTGCTGTGTGTGCAGCACTCAGGCCTGTCCTTTCCCCTTCTCATTACAGCTAATGAGCCGTCCCAGGGCTGTTTGTTGGAGGCTGGATTGCCAGGACAGCTCAGGGCTGTTGTGTGTGCGACAGTGCTGGGGCAGGAGCAGCGCTGGGGCTCCTGCACTGCTCCCCCTGTGAGGCTGCTGGAGGGGGACACGCAGCAGCATCGTGTCCCTGCCACTGCTGTGACAGCAGGGTATGGACAGGGCCAGGGGACTGGCACAGCCGTGAGGGCATGCACATCTCGGGGATGAAATGCTTTGCGCAGCAGATGGTCTCCTCCATGAGCCTGGTGCTTGGGGCGCTGGTGAGATATGGGGGCTGGGGTGTTTGGGGCTCCTGCTTGCTTGGTTACCTTCCTTGGTTACCTTCCCTACCACCTCCTGCCCTTGCATGGATGTGCTTCACCCAGTGCAGGTGAGCTGGCTGGCTGCGGGCCAGAGGAGGAATTTGGCACACAGCTCTTGCAAAAACCACTGGAGAGGTGTGCTGATTGTTGGAGATGCCCTCTGCTCGCTTGCTGATCCTGGTCAGGACCCTCAGGGATCTCCGTGGCGTTTGTCCTCCTCGTGCTGTGGCTTGGCTAGGAAGGAGCTTGTCCTCCTTCCCTCTTCCTCTCATGAAAGATTCATCTTTGCCACCTTTGCTTCCCGTGGCGCAGTTCACTGACGGCGTGCCCTTTCTCCCGGCAGGCCCGGCGTCATCACCATGCAGGCGCTGTCGGAGGAGGACCGCAGGCTGTGGATGGAGGCCATGGACGGCCGGGAACCGGTGAGCACCAATTCTGGGCAGAGAAGCAGAGGAAACCGTGGCGAGCTCCCGGCAGGCCGGGGCAGGCTGCTCGCTGCCAGCCGGCGCGGGAGCCGGGTCCGCGCGGCAGCTCCTGCCTCCCGCCAGCAGAATCGTTTTAATCCCTCGCTTAAATATTTGAGGTAAAACTGTATCTCCCGTGCTTGGATCGCTTGGAGGTGCGGCGGAGAGGAGGAGGGTAGGCTTGGCCAGCACAAACATGCTGCGCTGCCGTGCTGAAAGGAAAACATGGCAAAAAGAGCAGTGGAAGAAAATACGCTGTAGGTTTGCAGGGCTCTTGGAGTCCTGCGACTCCTTGGCAGCTGTTTCTGGGTTTGGTAGAGAACTGTACGGTTCGTGTGAGCGGAGGAGTGTGGCCCCTGTTCCCCGTGGTTGCTCCTGCTCTGCCAAAGGCTTCCTCACCTCTGGAAGGGATTCTTGAGGTTTGCAGAAAACTCGCTGTTGTTAGCTTTTATTTTGGAATGCGTTTGCAAACCTTGCTGCCAGCCTGAAGAGCGTTGGCTGGCTCTGAGCGGGTCCCTCGGGGCGTGCTGGGGTCACCGTGTGGCCCATCCCAGCTTCGTGTGGTGACTCCCCCGTGGCACTGCCGAGCAGCCAAGAGCAGGCCGTGGCCTCTGTGCCTGCTCACTGCTCATGGCCAGCAGCTTTTTGGGATATGGAAAGAAGCCATGTGGAGAGCCAGAGCAGCCTGGGCTGTTCCGTGACAGCCCATGTGGCTTTGGAGTGTGTGTCTGCGTGCTGGGCTTGAGCCGGGCTCTGGCAGTCAGAGCAGAGTCCGTGCAGGGAGCAGGGTGTCCCATCCCAGCACAGACTGGTCCTGGGGTTTGAGCAGATCCCCCCCAAATCCTTGGAAAGGTTCTTGTTCGTCAGCAGAAATGTTCCCTGAAGCCAGGTGAAGCATGGACTCCTGAGGCTGGTCTGTGAGCACTGAAAGCACGTGCTGGGCTCGGTCAGGTGCACGCTTTTGGAACGTGCAGCAGCATTTTGGAGATCGGGAGGCTGCGTGTGGGAGGTGCTGCCCTGCATTGCAGGGAAAGGATTGTGTGGTGGATTACAGCCAGGTCCCAGCCTGGAGTCACAGATCCATCAGGTAATTCAGGTAGGACGGGAGCTCAGGAGGTTTCTGGTCCAACCTCTGGCTCAGAGCAGGTTGCTCAGGGTGTTATGGGTTGGGAGCTGAGAGATTCCAAGGGAGGAGAGGGCACAGCCTGCCTGGGCTCCAGCCCAGCTGCCTCCCTGGCCTCCTGACCCCAAGGCTGAACCTCTTGTTTAAATTTACACCTGCCCAGAGAAGCTCTGGTTGCCCCATCCCTGGTCCAGAACCAAATCCTGGACAAGGCATGGAGGAGCGTGGTTTAGTGGAAGGCGTCCCTGCCTAGGGCAGGGGGTAGGATGGGATGAGATTTAAGGGCCCTTCCAATTTAAACCCTTCCATGATTCTCTGGTTCTGTGACAGCCTCTGCTCCCTTTTTCTATCACCTGCTGAAATGGGGCCCTTGTTTGGGGGAGCCACCCTGGTCCTCCGCCCTTGGCTCTTGACCCCTGGGGCAGCTACGGTGGCACAGCCCTCTCCAGCTCCAGGTGCCAGCTGCCGTGATCCCTCCTAAAGGAGCCCCTGCCTTGATTCTGGTGGCACCATATCCTCAGAAACAAAATGTGCATTTTTGCTCCTAATCTGAACGGCGTCTTGTGCTCCTCCAGCCTGCTCACCTGCCTCCCACCGCACGCCTCTGCTGGGGCAGGGATGGCAGAGCCAGTCAGCTGCGATGGGAGCTGCAGGGAAGCGGTCACGCAGCTTTGCGCTGAGCTGCTGATGTTACCAGCATGCAGCACAGGAGCAGAGCCCGTCTGCAGAGGTGCACACACGGATCTGGGGTGCTTGCAAAGAGCTGTGCATGTGAAAGGTTCCGTGGGACAGGCAGGACAGGACTGCCTGGCTTATCCTGTTCCAGAATCTGGTTATGAGAACTCCTCCGAAGCCACACAGGTCGTGGTGCTGCCTGCGCGCTGCTGTTCTCCCCTGCTGTGATGAGCTGGGGGCAGCTGGCTCATCCGGCACGTCGGGGGTTGTGGCTGTGCATTCATGCAATACCTTGTGGCACTTAATTGCTGGTGGCTTACGCTGCCTTCCAGGTGTGGAGTGGGAGCGATGGGAATGCAGCCTGCACGGAAACGGATCCAAGAGACACTTTGCTGCTGAAGGTGGTGTGTGTTGACACACGAGGTAGCTCCTTGTCCTCAGTTATCCATCAAAAATGCAGCCGTGGGCTGTTCTGTTTGGGTTCTTATCTTGCAACACCAGGGTGCAGCATGTTATCTGCATATTAGCTATTCCACAGGGATTTCCTTGAGTGAGAGGTGAGGATTTAACCTTTGGACTCATAGAAATATCCATCCTAGTCTTCGTCTGTGTTTCTGTAACCGAAGAACCCTACTGGAAAGATTGTCTGGTTTTCCTTTGATTTGAGTGTAGGGAAGGATTGGCACAGTGGGGATGGTAATTCCATGTGCAAATTCAGGCTGTGGAGAGATTAGCGCGGACTGGAGTTTGTTTCTTAATTATAATGAAAAAAGTAAATCCAAATGTCAAATTACATCTTAGTGAGATTTAAACATAGAATGTGGCTGCATTAGCCAAGACATTTGTCACAACTTGAGAAGATTTACGCTGTGTTTCACAGTCAGAGCAGCCTCCAGACAGCTCTCATCACGCTGTTAACTCTTACCACTTGTTATTCATTTGGATAAAGCCCCCGTGTTGACTTTGGGTTTTCTTCCATGTTGCAGAGGCTGGAAACAGGAGAAACTGCTAACTCCATGTCGGAGCAGTGGTGTTTGGTTTTGTTAAGATACTCAGGATCAGTTTCTTATGGATTTTCTCCTCTGCTGATGCAGTTTGCAAATGTATATGGTGGGGGCCAGAGCGATCCTGAAAATTCCTTGGAACCTGAGTCAGGAATAAAAGCTGTGTTGGCTGATGGTGGCTGTGCTGGGCTGTGGGTTTAGGAGAGGCACAAATTAGGCTGTGTCTTGTGGCAAAGAGCAGGGTAGGCATTTAGGTAAGGTTGTGGTGAATGATTGTGGAGGAGGAGGAGGCTCAGGGGGCCCCTGTGGCTCTGCACAACTCCCTGCCAGGAGGGGACAGCCGGGGGGTCGGGCTCTGCTCCCAGGGAACAGGGACAGGAGGAGAGGGAACGGCCTCAGGCTGGGCCAGGGCAGCTCAGGGTGGGCAGCAGCAGGAATTTCCCCATGGAAAGGGCGCTCAGGGACTGGGAGTGCCCGGGGATGGTTGGATCCCCATCCCTGGAGTGTCCCAAAGGGCTGGAGGTGGCACTCAGCGCTCCAGGCTGGGGACAGGGTGGGGATGGGGCACAGGCAGGACTGGATGGGCTGGGAGGGCTTTTCCCAGCCCAGCGAGGCCGGTCCGGTGCCAGCCCCGAGCCGTGGGTGCCCGAGGCCGCTCCCCACTAGATGGCAGCTGAGACCGGCCGCTCGTGGCACCTGTGGCACAGCCCGGGCTCTGCGGGGGCCCTGGCTCTGCCCTGGGGAGCCATGTGAGCCCCGAGGCTCCTGGTGCTGCTCAGAGCTCTCCCAGCTCGTTCCCCAAACTCCGCACAGCCCCAAACCCGAGCTGCTTCCCTCCTCTATTCCTGTGTCCCCCTCCTGCAGCGGGTCCCCCTCCGGCTCTGCATGGCTCCTGCATGGCTGCTGCACTTGGGCTGGGTGCTGCGGCTGTGCTCCGGGGCTGCCGGCCACGGCGGGATGTGCCACTGGAGCTCCTGTGTCCCCTGTCCCAGCTGTGCTCCTGCTGGCACATCTGGCTGTGCTCCTCCTGGCACATCTGGCTGTGCTCCTGCTGGCACATCTGGCTGTGCTCCTGCTGGCACATCTGTCAGTGCTCCCGGTGGCACATCTGGCTGTGCTCCTGGAGCTCCCCATGTCCCCTGTCCCAGCTGTGCTCCTCCTGGCACANTGCTCCTGCTGGCACATCTGGCTGGTCTCCTCCTGGTACAACTGTCAGTGCTCCTGGTGGCACAACTGTCAGTGCTCCTGGAGCTCCTCGTGTCCCCTGTCCCAGCTGTGCTCCTCCTGGCACATCTGGCTGTGCTCCTGCTGGCACATCTGGCTGTGCTCCTGCTGGCACATCTGGCTGTGCTCCTGCTGGCACATCTGTCAGTGCTCCCGGTGGCACATCTGGCTGTGCTCCTGGAGCTCCCCATGTCCCCTGTCCCAGCTGTGCTCCTCCTGGCACATCTGGCTGTGCTCCCGGTGGCACATCTGGCAGTGCTCCTGGAGCTCCTTCAGCCCTGCAGCCCAGAGATGCCACCGGTGTTCCTGTGGCAGTGACAGCAGAGCCCAGCCCCACATTCCTGCCCAGCACACCTCCCGCCTCCTCCTTCGATATTGCTTCTGGGAGTTCTTTCTGAAATTGTTTCTCATTTTCCTTGTCTAATTATACAAAATAGTGAGAGGTTTATTTCCCAGTGGAAACGTTGTCTTTTGAACTCGCTCCAGTGCTTTCAACCTCGGCATTCCTGTTATTTTGGCTCATTCAAAAAATAAATTCACTTGAAGGGCTTCAGTCCCAGCATGGCTTTGGGGGGATGGACAGGCACCCACTGCTCACCTTCCCAACCCCTCATATTGCACTGGGACTCACTGGAGCTGCAGATCTGCTTCATCGTGTGAATTCATTCCATCTCAGTTACCAGAGATGGTAGAAAAGTCCTCACCTAGAGCATCTTTGAGTACAGACAGTGTCTGTGGCTTGAGTTCTCTCTGCACAGGGAGCCCGTGGGCGAGTGCCAGAGCGATCACCGTGTTCTCTGCTCTGCTCTCCCCAGGGTCTGCTCTGTGTCTGGCTCTTCAGTGTCTTTCCTCACAGCCTTTTTCATGCTGAGCTTTGATTATGCTCTCAATCCCACAGACGTGTTTTTGTCAGCTTTCTGGAAAAGATGTTTTTTTGGTGCACTCTGTCTTGCAGGCTTTCATGGCCTTCATCCTGCCTGGGTTTGTTTGCTTATAGCAGATTTCTTTTGTTATTTTCTATGACCTGAGTCACTCCTGTTGCTGCTTCTCCGTCTCCTTGTCTCTCTCTTTAGTGAACAGAACATTTTTTCCCCACTCGGCCCACTCTTAATGTCTAAGTTTCTATTGTTTGCTGCTTCTCTTTGCCTCTAATCCGTTCAACCCAATCCAGACAACCCAGTGAACTTTCCCTGAGCTGGAGCTTAGTCTCTCCATGCCCTGGGAGCATCGGTGCCACCTCCCAGTGCGAGGAGCCGTGGTCATGGTGAGTCCCACTGGAACCCACACTGGCCCAGGGGAGTCCCTGCTTGGCTTTTTGCATCCCACAGCTCAAGGTTATTGCCCCCAAAACTTCTTTGTCCTTTTTGGGGACAAGGTGGTAGCAGAGGATCCTCAGAGATCCATGTTCCATGTCATGTTCCATGATAGTTCTTGGATCATGTGCTCTTGCTGCTGCTCCCTCCTTCTCCCTCCCCTGTTTGGTAACCCTTTAAGCCTGTAATAGCAGTAACTTTACATGGAGTTTGTAAGCTTTTATTTTGCTTGTAAAGCACTTGAGCCAGTGAGGTCTTAAGCCTTGACTTCAGGCTTTTATTCCTGGTTCCAGCAAGTGCTGCTTCAGTGGCTGACGGCTCACCCAGCTGGAGTCACTGCGGCTGCCGGGGTTTGTCCTCTGCTTAAGGAGCTGTTTCAGAGAAAAATACTTAGAGAAGCATTATAGATAATTTTTAAAAGAGAAAAGAGCCCTCTGGATTGCTTTCACACACCTAAAAGTGCTGTCCCACCCACTTTTGGCAAGTCTGTGACCTCTTGTTCCAGCTGTGTTGTCGGGGGTGTCCAGGAGCAGAGCAGTGGCTCCTGTCTCCGGTGTGAATAGCTCATTGTTTCTGTAATGCATTCCTTGCTCTTCCTTGGGGCCTGCGCTGCAGAATTTGGCTACAAAAGTTTGGCTTTGCCTGGATGCTGGGGTGGTTGGTCCCGGGACACCCGTTGGGTTTTGCTCTCCCTTTGGGAGATGCTGCTGTGGTGGGGCCCCGGTGGCAGCCACGTATCTCCTGTGTTACGTCACTGCTGGTACCCCCGAGAGGAGCTCACAGGGGGTCAGGGCTGGGGATCCGAGTGTGGGTCCTGATCCACAGGACACATCACAGCACACATCTCCCGCGTGGGACACCCACCAGCTCTGCTGCAGCCGCGTCTGTGGGGTCTGGGCTGGGCTGGAGGTGAGCGTGGTGCTGAGGGTGGGTTGGGTCTGTGGGGTGCCTGCGGAACGGGGATTATCGAACCTGGATTGCAGCACAGATGTGGAACAGGACGGAGCAGCTGCTTGCAGCAGCTTGTTTGTGAGCCTGGGCCCAGAGAGGTGAGCCAGCCTCAGGGGAGGGCGCTGGGTGCTTGCATCCATGATTTCGTGTCATGGTTTGGTAGGAACTTGCTGTCCACCCTTCAGCCGTGCTGGCAGCCTCAGCAGGGCGGCACAGAGCCTCAGCTGGAGTGAGAGCCCAAAGAGAGCATACTCACTTTCCTTTCCTCTCTTTGTCACCTCTGCTTCGAGTTATTTGATCAGGCAATTCAACAAACGTGTAGAAATTCAGGGAATAGCTCCGTGTTGGGAGAACAAATTTCCCTGCCAGTTTAAATAGACTATTAGAGTATTGTTTCCTACTTTAAATTAAAAATTAAAGTAAATGGTTCATGCTACAATGACTCGCAAAGCCAGCCTCTTCCATTATTTCTTCCTTTATTGGGTCTTACATTTGGTTTTAAGCAGTGATTTACTGTTCTGCTGCAGCGCCACCACCATCGCTCACCCAGGGGTTTTTCTTCTCCCAGCTGCAGCCCCAGAAGAAGGGGTAATTATCAGACTCTGATATTTTGATAATTTTATTTCTGTATTCTCCCTGGGTTTGTCATTCCTGGCAGATCTGTGTGTGGAGCTGGGCTCTGCAGGGTCAGGAGCAGGACGGGGATCAGGAGCAGGACGGGGATCAGGAGCAGGACGGGGATCAGGAGCAGGACTGGGATCAGGAGCAGGACGGGGATCAGGAGCAGGCAGCCTGCAGGCTCAGGCCATGGCAGGGTGCAGGTGGACGTGTCCCGTGCTGTCTCTCAGCCAGGAGAGATGTTGGGTGGTGGAAATGGTGGTGGTGGTGGTGATGAGTGCTGGCAGCCCCTGGGCTGGGGTACAGGCAGGGCTGAGGGTTTCCCAGGGAGGTTTTTATGAGTGTTGGGAATTTCAGGTCCTGGCTGGAGAGGGGTAAATGTGCTGCTGCAGTTTTGGAGAGGGACACCAGGAGCCTTTAAAGCCCCATTGGGCTGGCCTCCAGGTCCAGGAAAGAACCTCGTGCTGCATCCCAGTATTGGTCCAAGAAACCTCTGCAGCCACCCTGGGCTTCCAGAAGTCTCTCTGGGAGAGGAGGGATGGGTTTGTGTCCCCTTTCTGCTGCTTTCCCCAGAGCCTCAGGTTCTGTGCTGCCCCGCACATCTGTGTGTCCCCAGATGTGCAAATGGGGGATCGAAAGCGGTCTCACCTCGGGGATGTCCCGGTGTTTAAAACTCCAGGCCGTGGTGACTGAGCCAGTCCTGGCACAAAGCCACCAGCCTTGTTCGGAACACCCGGGCAGTGTCAAACCTCTCTCACAGGGGAGGAGCGCCAGGCACGGCTGTGTTACAGTTATTTTAAAAATAAAGATGACACTGTCATTTAAAATTAGGCTGGTTTTGATGTGTTGAGAGCCCGTGTTCGTCAGCAGACGTTGGGAGGAGGAAGGGCGTGTGTGCTGGCTGGGCTTGGCCGGGCTCCAGGCAGAGCTGCCGGAGGAGGATGTGCAAGTTGTTGCTCAAGCATCCTAGAAAACTTGGGGGAAGTTTAGAGCAGTAGAAGTTTTCACTTTTAGTCAGTTGTTTGAGTGATCCCAACATGTCTGCTTTGCTGGACTCGCCGAAAAATGCTGCTCTGGGAAACTTTAGGCGCTTCAGTTATTCCAAAAATGTATTTTGTTGGAGCAGTTGACCTTTAGCTGTGTTATTCCGAGGCTGCCGCGTATCTGACACGCTCTGCTCCCCTCGCTCCCACACAGCCCCCAGAGCGGCTGCTGCTGCGTTCCCTTTCCAGGGTGAGCCATGGGAAGTTGGCAGTTTGACCCAGGTAATTTTCCCCCTTGTTCTGACCCAGGTGATTGTTTCCTTGGGTGACAAACACGGTTATATAACTGCGCTGAGCTAAGCAGCCCAGCTGGCTGGCGGGGAGCCCGGCCGGCCTCGGCTCCGGGGGCCCTTGGGAATGCCTGCACTTGTAATAAAATGTGGGCTTGTTTTTAATTAGAACCATCCTTTAGCTCAGCTCCGAGAGAGAGGAAGAGCAAGACCCATGTAGAGGATTCAAGCCCCCCAGATGCTTCATTTTGGATAGATTTTTTTCTTTGCTGTCTTTTAATCGGGCCCAGGATATAAAGTTTGAAGCTGAAATTTATGTTGGAAGGAAGGAGCAGGAGAGAGAAAGGGGGACACGAGGTGGGAGATGACTCTGACTGTGATGCACAGTAGGTTGGGAGGAAAGGAAGGAAGGAAGGAAGGAGCTGCCAGGGTCCCTGGCCACCCTCTTCCGAACGAACAGCTTCGTCTGCATGACATAAACCAGCATTTCACTGTGGGTTTCTGCTGCCCTGCCAAGTTTTCCACTTGGGAAGCAAGGCATAATTTTCCCTCCCCTCCTGCTGCAGAGAGGTTTGCAGGGCTTGTGGGCTGGGAGAGATCATACTCCTATCTATATCCTTCTGGCTCTCAGAGCAAGGAAGGTTATTTCTAACCACAACACAGTGTAGTCTAGCTCTGAAAATCCTGCTTGTAGTACAAAAACCTGGCTCTGCGACAGAAATAGAACAGGGTTGATAAGGCAGAGCCAGAAACAAGGGCTGATTTTGTCAAGGTTGCCAGGTGTCCTGCTTTTAACAAGGAAATAGGCTTTTTGTCCATGAGCTTTGCTGGGATGCTGCTCCAGGGCTGTGTCCCAGTGGAGCAGCTCAGGGGCAGGTCTGGAGGGCCCTGCCTGCTGTGCCTGGCCCTCTCACTCTTCTCCTCTTCCTTCTCTCCATCCTTCCTCTGACCCCTTCCCTCTTGCCGCAGGGACAGGATACAGGGTGCCCCCCCTGCCCCAGGGCTGTGCCATCTCTGGAGGGTCTCTGGGTGCCAGAGCTCCAGCCCCAGGGATTCTCGGGGCATCCCTGTGCCCATGGAGGGCCCGGCAGGACCTGCTGGGGGCTGTGGGGGCACGTTCAGGCACATCCCCGGTGTCCAGGTCGGGGAGGCATCAAGACGAAAGACCCGATCCCTCTGTTGCAGGGCAGCTGAGGTGTGGAGAAGGGACGTGTAGGACTCCCAGCTTTCCCTGCCAGGCTGAGCGAGGCTGGGGCAGGGAAAGCTGGTGGGCTCTCGGAGAGCTCCGGGGTGCTCGGGGTGCTGCAGGCACCCAGCAGCAGCTGAGTCAGTCAGGGTGGCCGGACTCCAGCTGGAACGCTGCTCCTCGGCCCGTTTGCCCTTATAAAAGGGTTGCAAAACACTCATGTGGAATGTCTGTGCTCCTCCCGCCCGTGGCTTCCCAGACTGTCCCAGTGTGGCTGCGAAGCCACTTGGGCTACCAGTTCTGAGGGAATATCACATCTATTTATACCCCTTGGGCTTGTGCATCTTTTGAGCTGAAAGTGGAAAGACTCGTTCCTGGCTGTTTTGAGGATTTCTGAATATGAATCACAAGGAAATTGCATAACACTGCAGCATTTCCTCCCATTGCTCTGGACCTTGCAAACACCACGCTCCCCCAGGGAGACCAGGGAATTTTGGCTGGACTGGCCCATTCTGAGAGTCCAAATGGAAAGTCTGGCTTGAAGGGAAGGTCCCAGCACCAGTGAAAGGGAGTGTGAGGTGGAATCTTCCACGCCAGTGCATGGAGTTGAAATCCTGCTTTGATGGAGATCCCCCTCTCTGCAAACCAGGGCTGCTGGCCTCTTGGTCTCCAGCGCTTCCCTTAAATCCCTCTTTCCTCTGAGCAGCTGGACAATCCTTGCCTCTAGATTTTGGCCATTGGATGGAATTTCATGCCAGTGTTGGAGTTGGAAGGATTTTGGTGCTAAACACTGTGCAGCCTCCAAGGGGTGCAGCTTAGGTTGGGCCATTTTGGATTTTAAACTTTAAATGAAAGCAAATGAAACTCAAAATGAAACAAGTGCCATAGGAGATCATTGCCCATGTCTTGTGGAGGCTAATGAACACCAGGGGCAACAGCGTGACCCCTGAAAGGAGGAAGTAAAAATTAAATTACTCAACATCATCTTTTTGTAGTTCCCCTTCAACCCTCACCTACTTCCTTTTCCTTTTCTTTTCCCACAATCCAGTGTCATCCTGGACCACTCGCATACCCATTTGCGCTTTGCACGTCGTGTGTGCAGTTTGTTTAGGATCAGGTTGGAAAACTGATGGGTTGAATTCTTCTTGATTTATCTGTGCACAAGCAGAAAGTGCAGCAGATGATGAATAGTGGCTGTAGGGCTGTTTTAGGCTCTGGACTGGTGTCTGAGGGATGTTTCAGGCTCTGGCTGATGGCTGTTGGTGACTGTAGGAGTATTTTAGGCTCTCAGTGGCGGCCATCAGTGGTTGTACAGGTGGTTTAGGCTCCAGATAGTGGCTGTAAGAGTATTTCAGCTCCAGATGGTGTCTTTCAAAGGATTTCTGATTGGGAAAATCCACAGGTGATGCTGGCACGACCCACAGCTCTGGCGTCGGGGTGTGTGGGACTGGCAGGAGTGAATTTAGAGGGGGCAGGAGGAGGAGCAGGTGCAGCAGCTGCATTGCTGCTTCTGCCCAGGCTTTGCTCCGTGAGAGGTTGGGGACATGGATCCAGGGGCAAACTGGGCTGTGCTGTGGGAGGGTGTGAGTGAGTGACCCCCAGCTCATCTCTGGGCTCCAGGGGAGCAGGGAGCTGCCTCCTGCCTTGTGTGTTCCTCTACCACACCCTCGAACATCACAGAGCTCTTCATCCTCCCTATATAACCATTTCCTCTGCAAAACATAGCATGTATTTGGTGAAATGTCTCACCAAAGGAAATAAGTGGCTCTTTGATGAATTATCTTAAATATCAAGCTCATAATTGAGCATAGTGCAAGTGTCAAAGTAGTCATGAGTTGTAACTGCTCTCACAAAATTTATCCTTCTGGATTACTTACAGATGCATCTTGGAATTTTTAAATAAAAGCTCATAAAGGCCTTCTTAAAGCTTCCAAACACCAATTATCCTGCAGGAGTGAAGCAGCAGTAGCTTCTGCTTAAAAAAATTATACAATCTGGTTCTGTTCAGGATATTTGACCATCTACAGTAGGAGTTTAGAAAACTAAATACAAGACATCAAAGTCTGTAAATTTTGTACCATCCTAATATATATTTTTTTCTGTACACATCACTCATGAAACTGCCTGGTAAGGATATTTTGGCTCTGGAAATACAATCAAGTGGGAATAATTAGTGAGAGCCAGATGCAAAAGCATTGCAGCGCTGCAGGGCAGGGATTTGTCTCCACGTTAGTCACTAGCCCCAATTCTGGGAGTTTTATAACCCAGCCTGTTCCCACACGTGTCCGTGGGCCACGGGCCCTTCACCTCCCAGCAATGTTTCTTCTCTCTGATTTCCCACCCTTTGTCAGTGACTAATACTGGAAAGTGAAAGAAGCTTTTTATTTCACGAGAAACTCTCTGGGTTTAGGGCTCTGTTTTCTCCAGAGTGTGTTAACAGCAGGAAAAACAGCGTGTGGGCATAAAAATACACTCATTTAATGGTGTTTTATTGTCTGGCGTGGTGCTGGGTGATGTGTGTGTCTGCAGAGCTGCTGCCCTCGCAGAGCTGCCACGAGCTGTGTGCTGGATGCCGTCACCCTGTGAGGTGTCCCTTGGTGTTCCTCTGGCCCAGAGCTGTCTGGGAGGCAGCCACAGCCAGCCTGGGCACGGGATTTGTGCAAACACATGGGGGGAGAGGGTGAGGGCAGGGGGAAATCAAATCCAGCACTTGGCAGCTGTTGGGAAGAGGGTTCAGAAGAGCTTTTCCAGGGTGCTCCCAGCTCATCTCTCCCGGGACAGAGGTGCTGTGTGTGGTGTGGGGAATAGCAAGAACCTCTTTCAAATTCTGCACCCTTTCCTGGTGGGAGGTTGGTCCATGAGCTGACTGATGTGTATGTGAGGCTTAATCTTCAAATGCATCCTTCTGCTTTAAGCCCTGCCTGTTATCAGAGCTGTTTTGGGAAGAGTGGAATATCAACATCCCGCGGGCCAGGCTGGGCAGGAGTGACCTTTGCCAAGGCAGGAGCCCAAGGGCGTTGCCAGCAGGGCAGGGGTGACCCTTGAGACAGTGGAGGAGCCTCACTCTTGGAGCTCTTATAAAGCAGCCCTTTCCTCAACTTGGAAGCTTTCTCTTAACCAGAACAATCTCCCTCTAAAAGATTTGAGGCAGTATAGGAAAAGTATTTCTCGGAAAAGGAAGGGACGTTACAGACTCGGGGCTTGGTTAAAACCCTGCTGGCGTAGAGTTGTGTCAGTGGATTAACAGAGACATGGATGAAAGGTTTGTCCTCGATAAGATGGATGCAGGGTGGCAGAGTCTCTGTGTTTTATGGTTGCTGTTGACCTCTGTGTGAAACTTTCCTCTCGTTGTGTGCACACTTTGCAATTAATGGCAAAAGCATTTTGTGTTTCCTTGTCTGCCCTTTTCCCTTGTTTTAAGAGCAGTCGCTGGTGATTAACAACCTCTGTTGTTTCGTGGATCCAAACTGGAAGAGCAAATGTGCAGGCAGAGGATCTCCAGGAGCTGCTGTGCTGTGCACTAGGAGTTGTAATGGTTTAGGTTTGGAAGGACCTTAAAGCTCCTGTCATCCCACCCCCTGCCATGGGCAGGGCCACCTCCCGCTCTCCCAGGCTGCTCCGAGGCTGATCCTTTCTGTGTTTAGTGTTCCCTGTGTGTGATCCCAAGGAAGGGCCGTGTGTCTCCAAGCCTTTGAGTGACAGGCTGAGCCCCCAGTCCCTGCAGTGAGCGCTCAAGAGAGGCGCTGAAGCGGGAGGGAAAACTTCCTTATGGAAGGCCGACTCTGGGGTGGGGCTGCAGGGCAGCACTGCTGCCAAGGGAGCCCGCGGGTGTTTTCCTTCCCTCTTTCCACTTATTTTATTTTCTTGATATAAACACTGTTCCTAGAGGAAAACTCACTTGCTGACTGCAGCTGGTTTTGCTGCTGAATCATCCCCCGCTTGCCAGATGTGGCTGATGGATTTTCTCCTGCAAACAATCATCTCTGCGTGGTCTTGTGTTACGCAGCCAGGTGTCCTGGGAGGGAGAGAGGGAAGATGCTCCTTGCGGGGACCAGTCCCTGCCCAGAGCCCAGTTTTGAGCTGCTCCATTAGCTTTGTGCTTCCCTGAGCGTGTCCTGGCTGGAGGAGCTGATCCAAGGCGTCCGGCCATGCTCCGGCCGGGGCCCAACAGGAGAGCGCAGGAGTGGCCGGTGTTTGAGTGACCTCCAGGTGTTAGTGAGCCCTGCTGGGGACATTCCCCGTGACCCCCAGCCCTGCTGGGGTGCCCTGGATGGTGGGGGGCGCTGGGGCACCCCGGGTGAGCAGCGCGGTGAGCTCTGCTGTGCCGGCAGCATCGCAGCCCGGCCGCCGCGGGCTCGGATCCCCTGAGAACATCTCAGGCAGCTTCCCAGCCTGGTGCTGCGGCTGGAGCTGCCGGGGGACACCCCCAGGGCAGGGGCCCTGCGGAAGCACAGCCCCCCCAGCCTCCCTGCTGGTGTCAGGGCTGGGGTGCCGAGGAGGGAGCCCTGCCTGCCGCCCGCAGCCTCTCCCCTGTTGCTGCCTCAGGGTTGCTATCAACACGGCCTTTGGAAGCCTGCCTTGCCCGCTGGCTATTTCGGGAGGCAGCATGTGATGCAGGCAGCTCCCTGCTCCCTTTGCAGGGGGGCTCCCAACCCTGTTCCCAACAGCTCCACCAGCCTTTTGTCCTGTTCAGTGGACAGTGCCCACTCGGCCACATCCCGGACGCTGCTGGAGCGCTGGGATGTGTGTGTGTGTTCCTGGTGGGACAGTGGGCACTGAAGGATTATTTTAAACCATTTTACTCTGTTGAGCTGGAGAAATACAGCCTGTCTGAGGACTGATCTTCTTACAGCTGCTGTTGGTATTATCCTGGGCTTTTAAAGTGCCCTCGCATTGTGATTAAAACCTTCTGCCAGTGTTTTCCCTTTTTATTGTACCCACTGAGATGTCACTTAAATGTCCAGCAGCCGAGCTGTGGTAGTGATCAGGGTGGGAGGAGGAGCATTGATACCTGAAGGCTGGAGAGGCTTGGATGGAGTGCTGGTGGTGGCTCTGCTGCAAGCAGTGCCGGATGCATTCAGTGCCTCGTCCTGCTGCACTTCTCGTCCCCTCTAAATTAATGACATTTCTTTTCCTCTCCTACTCTTCGCCTGACCTGTTTGCTCAGGCTGTACCTGAGGAGGGTGGTACCTGCTCCCTGCCCGAGTTGCACCTACCAGAGGTTCCTGTCATGCCCATGAGGGAATTGCCTGCTTTGCTCTAAGTTTATAACCTCTGTATTTGTCTGTCAGGAGAGGAGTCATAGAACTATGGAACAGTTTGGGTTCAAGGGGCCTTTAAAGGTCATCTAGTTCAACCTTGCCTTCATTTTGTCTAGAAACCTCTAATTTCTCTTTTTACCTGGTCCATCCCATTTGCATTCTTTCATTTTAAGAGCTGTCCTAGTCAGTATTTTAACATACCTCCAGAGCTGGGCCAGCCCAACATTTGTGTGCAGAAGGTCCTGGTGGTGTCTGGGGACCTGGCTGCCGGGGGAGGTCCTGGCAGCAGCCACACCGTGCTGACACCATCTGTGCCAGCAGCCCCAGCCCAGCTGGAGCCAGGCTCCTCATAAGACTTTCTGCTTGTGTTTTCCAGGTGTACAACTCGAACAAGGACAACCAGAGCGAAGGCAGTGAGTATTTCTCCTCAAGCCTGACCCCGAGAGGTGGCTGAGCTGTGGGAGGCATCAGCAGGAGATGCTGTGCTGAGCTCCTCGTGGCCGGGGGGTGACGGGGCTCAGTGTGGGCACCCCAGGGAGAGCTGTGTGTAGCACCCAGCAGGGACCAGGGGCAGAAACCTGCTGGGGCCGTGGAGAGCAGTGCCCTGCGCCCCTCAGGGTGCCTCCCCTCCTGCCCCACACTGTGTCCCTGCCCCAGGGGCCCTGCAGGGCTCTGCTGGCCTTGGGACCTGCTCCTGAAGTTCAGCACAGGGGTCAGGTGATGCCAGGGACCGGCCAGCTCCTCTCTCTGAGGCAGAATGTGCACGGTGAATGTGTCTTTCTAAAGGGGAATTGGAGCAGAAATACAGGAGTAAGGAGGTCCCGCCTTGTCAAGATTGTCAACAAGAGCCCTTAGAAATAAAAAAGCTCTTTTTGTTGTAGTTCAAGCAATCAAAGCCTTGGGTCACAAAAGCACTTGTTTTTCTTCCTAGAGGAGCAGTTGCACCTGGTCCTGCCTCTTATGTCCTGTGTTTTAAAACCCTTAATTGAGCCATTTCCCAGTAGGTTGGATTTGCCATAATTGCAATGCTCCAGCCCCAATCCCTCCCCTCCTTCCCTCAAAGCCGCTGGTCAGGCGGGGCCAGGCCCAGGCTGACGTTCAGTACTTGGTTCATTTTGGTGCTGCCTCACACACGACATTTTCATCTGCAGCCGAAGCACTTTCCTCTCAATAATTGGTATAATTTGCAGCTAATGTTCCTCACACCCATTTCAGCCCTTGCACAAAGCAGTCTCTTCCCCCTCTCTGCTCTCTCCTCTGTGGCTTCTCCTTCCCTTTGCTCCTTTCTGGCACCAGCTGCGCACCCATCGTTTCCTGCATGTATCACCTGGCTCTGTGCCCGCCAGGTGATCCCCGCAGAGCTCAGTGCTGTGCCTCACACTGCCGAGGGCAGCATGGCCGGTACTCTGCTAGAACAGCTCCTCTTGTCTCTTTTCCCAGGGGGGCAAAAGGAGTTGGTGCGGTGCACAGCCCAGGAGTGGCTCAGCTCCGTGCTGCCTGGCCAGGAGCTGTGGCTGCTCCGTGCTCCCTGCACACAGCCCTGGCTCTGCCAGCTCTGTACCTGGTGGTTTGGCTCAAGAGACCGTTTTGATGGTCTCTTAAAGATGAGGATGGTCCTCCTTGTCTGCTCCTTGTCTGTCCTTCCTGGTTCTGGGAGCAGGTTGGGACCCCTTGCTGAACGTGCCTCCCAACCCTCTGCTTGGGCTGGGGCAGCCACTGCTGTGGGCACAGGTCTGCCTGCTTCAGCCTCATTAAATCCCCATTTTAGAGCTCTGCCTGCCTCCCCAGCCACTCTAAAATTGATTCAGCAACTGGCTGTCTGCCAGCAGCCCTTGATACAGGATCTTCCTATAAGGACTTGAAATGAGTGTGGTGATTGAGTGGGTCCGGATGCAGTTCCTGACCCTGGGAGCCTCTATACCTCTGCTTCCTGCCTGCACTTAGGGGAGGCTGAAAGTGCCTTGCAGTGCTGTGGTGGCACTTTCAGGACACTGTAATTTTGCAGAGCTTCTGTGTTTGCTGTCCTGCTGGGTGGCCAGATGGCCGTGGGCCTGTGGGTGATTTATCTTGGTCTGCTGTGGAGGGGGAGGAAGCTGAGCACAGGGGCTGCGTGGTGGCACTGAACCATGAGAGCCAGGGGATTTAAATGCTCTAGTTTGCTATCCAGAAGGATTTGCCCTGATCTGTGGAAGCAAATCCTCCAGGCCATTTGTGCTTATTGCATGGAGCAGCACAAAATTCCTCCTTTCCCTTCCTTCCCACCATTTTCCTCTCCATCTTTCGCATCCACTTGGCTCTCCATTAGCTCAGGACCCCATGAAAGTATTTATTTTCACGAGCTCTTCACAGACCTTGAGTCTCTTTGGCTGCCCTGTCTGCTGTGCCCTTTTCGGGGTGCCCTGGCCCCTCCCAGCAATCACAGGCATGGAATCACAGGATATTTTGGGTTGGAAGGACTTTAAAACTCCTTTCTTCCCCTTCCTGCCATGGGCAGGGACACCTTCCACTATCCCAGTTTGCTCCAAGCCCTGTCCAGCCTGGCCTTGGATACTTCCAGGGATCCAAGGACAGCCCCAGCTTCTCTGGGCACTCTGTGCCAGGGCCTGCCCACCCTCAGGGTAAAAAACTTCTTCCATTTCTCTAACCCAATCTGACCCTCCATCTCCCTTTCCCAATCTTGGCAGCTCACTGGTAGTTAGAGCTCTGAAAACTCATTTCTGGTAAGACTTGAAAGCTCATTCCTCTGGTCTCTGCTTGATGATCTCCCCCCTCCTCTGTGGTTCTTATTTCCCAAATGTCTTTGGAAGAATTCAGACCAGAGGTGGTGACACGGCACAGGAACGTGTGGTGGGGAGGCAGAGGAGCTGCTTTGACCTTGCACTGCCCTGACACACAGCTGGAGCCAGGCAGGCTGACAGAGCTGATTCAGCCCTCCTGCCCCCTTCCCGATGCTCTGATATGTCACATCAGCGTAAAGGGAAGGAATTAATGGATTAAATAGAAATAATCTGCCAGGCAAAAATAGAACGAGGTGAGACCAATTCAGTAGCACTTGGAATGCGATGCTGCTTGAAGGTCAGATGAGTGTGGGGGTGTGTGGGGGCTGCTGTGCAGGTGATGTGTATCACCTGTGCTGATGTCAGATGTTCCTGGGATGGATTCCAGCCTGGGCAGTGCCATCTCCCTGGGCTCTGCACGCTGCTGCTGGAGGAAGAGCCAGCGACACGTGTGGGGGCCTGGAGCTGAGCCTCACACCCTGCCCTGAGGAGGGAGAGCCTCAAGGGAGGCTCTTCCATTGTCCTCAGGCAGGCAGGGACAGTTCAGTTTGGAAGGCAGGGAAGATTTCTCCTCTGAAAGGGCTGTCCAGCCTTGGCACATCTGCCCAGGGCAGGGGGGTCCCCATCCCTGCAGGGGTTTTACAGCCGTGTGGATGTGGCTCTTGGGGACAGGGGTTAGTGGTGGCCTTGGCGGTGCTGGGGGAATGGTTGGACTTGATGACCTCGGGGGGCTTTTCAAACCCAGATGATTCCAGATCTGTGATCTGGGCAGCAGCAGATCCAGATCTGCCTTTCATCTGGGCCATTGCTGAACTGAACCGTTTGGTAAATGACTGAGATAAAGAGCAGATGCTCTGAGAGAGGGGAAGTCAAGCTTTTACAATGCTCATTAGAAGTTAAATTTAAGGACGAATAAAGGCACTTTAGATATTTAATCAGATATTATTTCTGGATATAACTACTGCAAATAAATCCCCAACCTCTCCTGATCCAGAGCTTGACAGTGAGTGGAGGAGCTTACTGATCTGCTTAGGGGGATTGTGCCAGGTCACTCCCATCCAGAGGCACTGCTGGGTTTCCTTCCCCTTCCTGCTGGGGGGGTCCTAGCCCTGCCTGGTCGTGGGGTGCTGGGTCCTGCAGGGTTATGGAATCATGGAATGGGCTAGGCTGGAAAGGACCTGAAAGATGATCCAGTTCCACCCCCTGCTGTGGGCAGGGACATCTGCCACTGTCCCAGATGACCCCAAGCCCTGTCTAACCTGGCCTTGGGGGCCCAAACACGCAGGGGGCTAAAGGAAAACTGCTGGTCTGTGGGGTGGGTTGGCACCTCCAGTGGATGGCAGAGAGCCCGAGGCAGTGATCCAAACTGCCAGCACCACGCAGGGATACCCACAGGTCAGGGTCACCCCAGTGCCGAGCCAAGGCTGATCAGACCTGCCGAGCTGGGTTTGCTGGAGCAAGAGTTTCCACACCGCGGGTTTGAGCTTCTCAGGTACCCTTGCATTTATCAGTGGCCTGGGAATGGCAGCTGTGCCCTGCTGATGGATGGCACGTTGGGTTTATGCTGCATCCACGCTGGGAGCCCCGAGGATGCCCAGCAAAGGGCCCTGCAGCCTCTGGATTACCCTCACGTCCTGCGGCACAGGCATCCTGCAGCTCGTGTGCTTGTGTTGGCTCGGCACGCCAGGCTGCTCGCCCAGAAAAGCAGAGCAGAGCTGTTTTCCTTCGCGCTGTTTTGGGTCCTCGTGCCATTCACCAGACAAAGCCCACCCCAGCAGAGGGCTCAAAGCAAGGGATTAGGAAGGGGCTGCTCTGTGTGAGTGTGAGCTGGCAGCTGCCCTGGATGGGCAACGAGGGACGTGAGCAGGGGAATGCAGAGGAGGGAACTGCCCGTGCCTTGCTGAGGGCACTGCCAGCCCTGGGCTCGGCTCCCTGCCTGCCCTGCTCTGCACAGAGAGTTGTGGCTCTCACATCATGGCATTCCCTAGCCTCTGGAGCCCGGGCTGCCTTTGCCCGCCCTTCTCTGAGGGGCTCCTGCCCTGTGGAAGGTTTTCCAAACCTTTCTGTAGGGAGGAACTCATTTTCCATTACAAATAGCTGGCTGTGGGCAGTGTTTTCCAGGCAGTGGTGGGAAGCTCTCTGTGGGGTGAATTCTTCCAGCAGGTGTTTGGGTCCCTGTATTAGTAATTCCTTGAATTTAGGAAGTGAAAACCTGCACTGGCACAAGTGAATTGAGTTGTACATCCCATTAACGCTCATGTTTTATCTCTCACTAAGAGAGGCAGAGGCAAGATACCTCATGTGCAATTTTCGAGGATTTGTTGTGCCAAAATGTACGATTTCATTTCTTTCCAAGCAACGGTTGTCAACTTTCCTGACAAATCTGGGTTATCTCACCTTGATGCTAAATTAATTTCTGTCCATCTGCACTGGTAGATGCCTGGCAGAGCCCAGGGCAGGCCTGGTTCAGAGGGATGTGGAGGCTGGAGTGATGATCAGGGTCTGTGTTTGCCCGGGTTACAGCTGCTACAAACTGCTGTACTTGTGTTTTTCTGCCCTCATTTATCTCCTCCTCGTCCAGGCAGTGGTGCATTGCTGGGATGGCAGGGATTCAGGAGGAGCCTGGTGCTCCCTGTGAGGCCCTGCCCTGCCAGCTGCTCAGCGCTGCTCTCTGCCCTTCCCCTGCAGCTGCCCAGCTGGACAGCATCGGCTTCAGCATCATCAAGAAGTGCATCCACGCTGTGGAAACAAGAGGTAGGGCAGCTCTGGGGCTGGGCGTGCTCTGGGGCAGCTGCTGGCCGTGGAGCAGTTGCTTTCCTGCCCTTTCCATGGACAGAATGATTCACGAGCCCTCGGACCCACATCACGTGGACCCATAACGTGCTGGGGCCGATGCCGCGTTTGCCCCACGGCTGGGCCAGCAGGGAACCACAGACACGGGGCAGAGTGAGGAAATAACACCCTGGGTGTGCAAAAGGGGGGCCAGGACCGAAGGGGGGGTTCACTTCAGCATCCTTCCAGCAGGAATGCTGCCAAGCACGTGCTCTCACGTGGGATTCCGTCCCCAAATCCTCCTCTGAGAGGTGCATGCAGGTGGGCTGGTCCCAGCCCTGCAGGGGGGGTCAGATGCAAAAGGCTCAGACCTCAACCTGAAGAACTTGCCACAGTAAAATTTAAGTGCAGCTCCTGCATGGGGCTGCCGTGGCTGTAGGAAGGAGGAAAAGAGTCCTTAGATCCTTATTCCTGAGCTAGCTGGGGTAGCACTTCTAATGACATAGAATAGGAGACGTGAAAACTTTGATATCAACCCCAAATTTTACCACTTCTATAGCTTTGTACTTGATTGGTGAGAAGGTGTCACTGACTTTGCTACTTGAGAAGCCAAAGAAATGAAAGAAATCTGAGCAGCTCTTGTGACCTTCTGTTAATGAGTTCCTTGTTTTTCTTAGGGATCAATGAGCAGGGGCTCTACCGGATCGTCGGGGTGAACTCCAGAGTTCAAAAGCTGCTGAGTATATTAATGGGTAAGTACCTGGGATTTTGTAAAAGGCAAGTAGATTGTGCTGCTTTGAAGTCTTGCCAAGCAGGAGCAGAGGCTCTTGTCGGGGTCCCTAATGGTGGTGACTGTGCTCTTAGGGCCGTGTGCTGCTCGAGGCCGGGGGGTCCTGGGCACCGTGGGCAGGTCTGAAGGTAGGACTCGTGTAGGGCCCGGCTTTACCAGGCCCTGCTGCAGCCACTGGTGTCCTCCTGCAGTCACTGGTGTCCTGCTCACACATGCTCTGAGTTCTGGCAGCCTTCCCAAATGCAAACCAAAATCTTCAAAGAAATAGCTGAAAGCTTTGGCTTTTCATCTCCTACCTGCCCCCTTGTTCCCAGCACCCTTTGAAATGATTTTCTCCTGGATGTTGAATGCTGCCTGTGGCTGTTCTTGCTTCCCCCACAGACTTCCTTGTGCCTGTTTATCTTAGTCTTGCCCGGAGTTTTCCAGCATGTGTTTCCCTCATGACCGAGGCATTGGATCTTGCAGTTCTGGATGCTCCATAGAGAGAAGCTGCTGGGTCTTGGCACAGCAGGGGTTTGCTCTGGCTGTGTGGACAGAACCGTTTCAGCCCTGGCCTCTCAGGCAGCATTTCCATCCCACAGCTGCAGCCCTGGACCAGTCTGTCCATCTGTCCAGACATGCCTGAGACACAACAGTGGAAGAGAGAACAGGACTGGGCTGGAGCAGGGCAGCTGCCCTTGGCCAGTTCTGTCTGATGCTGCTCAGACTTGGCAAAGCCATGGATGAGATAGCTGTAGGAATAGGGAAACAAATGCTTACTAATTTATGAGTGCCCTACTGAACGTGTTTGTGACTCCTTGGGGGAAGTGTGTGGCATTTCTGGTCATCTTCTTTTCCTTCATCTACTATCTTGCCTTTTCTGCATTACTTCCTTTTCCTCGTTCTCACAAAACTCCAGCGCTCCTGTCTTTGCATATTTCTTCCTGCAGAAAGTTTTCATCTGTTGTGTTTCAACATCTTTTCCTTCTCCTTTTCCAATTCCTCCTCCTTTTCCCACCATTAGGCGTTCAGTGAGCAAAGGCCATGGTGGCTGTTGCAGCTGTCAGTGTTACCCTGTGGAAAACAGAAAATCCAGGTGACTGGAGTAGAAGGGCACAGCTCCAGATCCGGGTGCAGGGACGCCTTTGCTGTGACATTTGGAAGGTTCAGTGCGCTCAGGAGAGCTGGTGCTGTTACTGGAGAAGTTTGGCACAGGCTGGGGACGTGTGCAGGTCCCCCCGGGCTGTGGGGAGCCACTGCTGTCCCCTGGAACACGCGGTGGGCGCAGGGAGAGCGTCCATCCAAGGGCGCTGCTGGTAGAAACAGGCTGCCTTGGTGCCCCGGGCAGGTCCTGGCAGCTCCACAGCCAGGTCCTCTGGTGATGCTCATCACCGCATCCCGTGGGTGGCAGGGCCATGGACCCCGTTCTGCTGTCACCGAGGTGTCAGTGCTGGTGTCACTGCCGGGGCTGGGACAGGTGGCGAAACTCGCTGGGTGAAGAGCTCTGCAGAGCTGGGAGAGACTCGGTTTTGGACACCAGCCAGCAGCCATTATCTCCTCAGCCACCGAAGCCGCTCAGCTGTCGCCCTCGTCTCTCATAAGGAGGTGATAAAGCGCTGGTGCTTTTCCTTTGTCCCGGTGTGTCCTCCTGGGTTGTTGTTGCTCTGCTGGGAGTCAGGGCTGGGAGTGGGACCCCCTTTGGGAATCCCCCATGGTGTCAATCCTTGGGATACTTTGCAAACCCATGACTCCATAATTTCTCCAAACTGCGGGGGATTAAATCTTCATCAAGCCCGGTGTTTGGGCTGTGTGTGAAGTCAGTGTCACATGGAAACGTGTCCCTTGTCAAACCCCATCTGTTCTCACTGCCCTCGGGGCTCCTCGTGAATGGAGGAGCCAAACTGTGCTTCCACTGTCAGGTTTCCCTTATATTTAGAAATGAATGTGGGCAGTGTTACTGCTTCACATACAGTTTAAATGGCAAAAAGATCGAGTTTCCCTGGGCGGGTGGCGGTGCTGGGAAGGCTTTGGCAGGAGGTGTCCCTGCAGGAGGTCAGCGTGGGGGCCACAGGGCCAGGCCCCTGTTCAGGGGAGCCCCAGCCCGTGCGTTGGGTTTCAGGGCACATCTCGATGGGGTCTGCTCTGGGCTGAAGCAGGGGGGTGCTCCCAGGGCTGGGGGGGTGCAGATCATCTCCCCAGCATTCACAGGTACCGTGTGCCATCAAAATGAGGACAAAACCCAACAAACAACTGAACTTTCATCAGTGGGAGCTCCCATGAGAGGGTTTATTGTGGCACTGTAGGGGTCCCACAGCTCTGAACTCTGCAGAAAGCGAGTTGCAGCTCAGTTATCCGATCTGCTCTTGCTCCTTTGCCACGTGGGCCATAAGGGCTGCGAGTGGGGCTCCTTCCAGCCCCTCACTGCTGGGAAGGATCCTCCCTGGGGCTGTTTTGGAAGTCTCTCAGTGATAATCACACTGGGCTGCTGAGGTGGTTCCCCACGTTGTTCCCCTCGCCCAGGAGAAATTAGTGAGAGGCGTCAGATCAGGGATCGGCAGCGGAAAGCAGCTCCAGGGTCGATGCTGCCTGCGGGCTGTGGGTGCTTTTCCAGCCCCTGGTCCCGGCCTGGCCCCAGCCCCTGTGGAAGTGTGTCCTTGTGGGCGGCAGGGCTGCCCGTGGCATCGCAGCCTGGGGACACAGATGCTGCAGCTGCAACTTCTTGCAGACTCATAACTCTGAAGGTCAAGGGGAGCTGATTAACTGCTCTGAGCCTTTTCATGGGACCGACTGTGGAATTTCACCTCGTGTTCCGTGATCCAGCCTAGAAACTGCCGGGGGAGCCTTTGCAAAGACACACGGTCTGCAGTTGTTTGTTCTACTTTGGTTGAAAAGTTTTTTCTTAAAAAAAAAGATGGAACTTCTGGGGGGTTTTGTTGGTTTTTTTTACTATGCCAAACTTATCTTGACTCCATTAAAATTCTCTCCTTGTAAAGGCAGTGCTGTAGGAAGTTTCCTGGGCACTGAGTCAGGAGGATGGAGGTCATTTGTGTGATTGCTGAGACACACATGATCTTTGTGTGAATATGAATTTCTTATGTGTTTACTTTTCCAAGTGCACCTCTTGATTTTTTTTTTTAATTAAAATAAACCCTTTGCCCTGAGGGAAAGCTGAACTCTATTCACAACATTCTTTTAAGCAGGTTAAAAATTGCCCAATGCTTCCATGGGGCTGTAAAATTCAAAAGTGCATTATTTGTGTCTGTGAAAAGGCAGAACCCCCCTGAGCTGAGCCCGTGGGAGCAGATGGTGTTGGCAGCTGTGGCTGTGTCACCCTGGGCCGTGGGGACAGTGGGAGCCCCAGCGCCTGCTCTGCTCCCTGGGGACACTTGGCACTGGTGGCACCCACAGCCAGGGACCCCCCAGGGGCTTCCCTGGGCTTCTGCTGGGAGCAGGATCCTGCCTGAGTCTCCAGGGTGGAGTTAGCAAAGAGCATTAGTGGAGCAGCATCCAGGGAGGAAGGGTCAGCACACAGGGAACTTCCATGTCTGGCTTTTCTGTGGCCTCAGTTTGGTGCTCCTGGCCTTGGCTTGGTGCTCCTGACCGTGGTTTGGTGCTCCTGACCTTGGTTTGGTGCTTCTGACCTCGGTTTGGTGCTCCTGTCTGTGGTTTAGTGCTCCTGACCGTGGTTTGGTGCTCCTGACCTTGGCTTGGTGCTCCTGACCTTGGCTTGGTGCTCTTGACCGTGGTTTAGTGCTTCTGACCTCGGTTTAGTGCTTCTGACCTCGGTTTGGTACTCCTGACCTCGGCTTGGTGCTCCTGGCTTTGGCTTGGTGTTCCTGACCTTGGTTTGGTGTTCCTGACCTTGGTCTGGTGCTCCTGACCGTGGTTTGGTGCTCCTGGCCCCAGCTCGGAGCTGTCACCGCCTGGGACTCGGTGCTGTGCCTGAGCCACTTCCCCCTGGCCTGGTGGTGGCTGTGCCGGTGGCTGTGGCTGTCGCTGCCAGCCAGGAGCTGGGTGCGGAGGTGGCTGCAGGATGATGGCGCTGGCCATGGTGGGGAAGAGGGTCCCTGTTTGCCTGAGTCCTTGTGTCTGTGCCTGGCTGTCACTGCTGTCACTGAGCACCTCAGGCTGCTGTGCCCCGTGTCCTGGCACGCTGCAAGCCACACTGCCCCTGTCCCTGCTCGGGGCAGAGGATCCCAAGCCACACTGCCCCTGCCCCTGCTCGGGGTGGAGGATTCCCTTTTCTGTCTCTCATCCCAGGCCAGTCAGCTTGCCCAGCCCCACACCCCTGCAGATGTGTCCTGAGCTGGGAGCAGCAAATAAAACGAAGCGTGGTGGTCTCCCCACACAGCAGAGCTGGCACGAGCTGGAATTGTCTTCAGTTCCCTTCAGTTACTGCTTCTTTTTGCCATTTTCCATAGATCCCAAGACAGCCACAGAGACAGACACAGAGATCTGTGCAGAGTGGGAGATCAAGACCATTACTAGTGCACTGAAAACGTACCTGAGGTAAGGAGAGAAGCCTCACCTGGCTTCAGGAGGGGTTTGGTGCTAGCCCGGAATTTTACTGCCTGTTATTGCAGACCCATAACAACAGCACTTTTATAGAAACAGAGCAGAAACTGCTCCTAGGGAGTTTATTCTGGTTTTTCCTTGACTTTCCAGTATGTTTGAGTAGGATCTGGGAAACACGCTCAGCTCAGACAGATGCATTTATTATTTAAACACGATTTTGAAAGCTCATTCTTGCATCCCCTGCCTTGATTTAAACTTTTCCCTGAGCTTTTCCTGGTGGACTTCCACCTTCTGACACGTGGCAGAAGGGGAGGGCAGTGCTGTGTTAGGGCAGGGGCTGTAGAGCTTTTCCAGACCTGGTGCTGAGCTTTATGGTAGTTCTGATTTCTCTGTGTCAGGCGAGCCAGTATCATCCTGGGGATCTTCCCAACAGGATTGGGTGTTGGCAGGCAGCAGCACCTCATTATCCACGACGTGCTTCTACCTGTTGTGACCGCAGCTCCTTGCTGTCAGGGACTGTTGTGTGCTGGGTTGTGTTCCAGAGAGCGAGGGAGCACAGGAGAGAGCCTAAATCCAATTAGGGTGATAAGTGTAATTAGCCTGGTGGATCTCAGCCTAGAAAATCGCAGAATTTTGCATGATTGGCAACCTTTGCTCTGGAGTCTGAACTGTTGGCAAAGCAAAGAGGAATGTGGGCAGCACCAGTGTGTCCCTCTGAAGGGCTGCAGCAGTGGGAGGGGGTTGGGAATAGGGATTGGGAAAGTTTTACAGCTAGGCTGGTTTATCTTTTTAATTTATTTTCAAACTTACTTGGAAATCGTGGGCTCAGTAATGCACTGAAGCTGTTACTGATGGAGTGCTAAAATTAAAGATTAATTTAGTGGTAAATAAATCAAAGGTCCTTGCATAGATCTTACTCCTTCCGATGGGGGGTATTAATTAGAGTTGGTGTTGCTTAATTCTACTCTTTTCAAAATGGAGCTGAGTTTACTGTAGGGGCAAAGCTTTCTCAGTGTGGATTGTGTTCCTCAGATGTGTTTTATGCCCGTTTCCTTTTTATCTTCCAGAATGCTCCCAGGGCCCCTCATGATGTACCAGTTTCAAAGGAGCTTCATCAAAGCAGCGAGTGAGTTTGTTGATGTTTATGGCCCCGCTCCCGCGGAGGAGCCCCGTTTGCCAGTGGCTGCCATTCCCCCTGCCCTGCTGCCTCCCCGCGCTCCCAGGCCGTGTCCTGGGCAGCAGAGCAGGGCTGGAGCCGGCGCAGGCTGGTGCTGGGAGGGGATCTGGGCAGGAGGAAGCGCAGACGGTGCCGGGAGCGCGGCGCTGGCGGCCCCCATGGCTGTCACCAGCTGCTGCTGAGCTGCACCACGGTGTTTGAGGGGCTCTCTGCTGCTTCACGTGTCTGGGCCATGTTTCCTTCACTGCCCGGGGCAAGGGGCTTTGCTGGCAGCAGGGGATTTTCCTTTGGCAGCCCATGGATATGGGATGTCAGGAGGGCCCCGTGGTCCGTGGCAGTGCTGGCCGCCTCCAGCAGCTCCCACTTAGCACCGTGGCCCCAAGCGGCCTGAGGAGCAGCAGATGCTCCAGCCTGGCCTGCCCTGGGCACGCTCCTCCTGGGTTTGTGTTGATATTTGTATATATACAGTGCCTGTATTCCCACTGCTGGAATCGCCCTGGCTGCAGCCAGCCCTGCCCCGCTCATCACGCTGCTCACATGGCATCTGCTCTCAGCGCACCGTTTCAGCCCATGAAGTGTCTTCCTTTGGGAACAGCTGGACTGATGGGGCTGATCGGAGGGAGCAGCGCCGTGGGGAGTGTCTGCAGTGCCTGCGTGTGGGATGGAGCAGCTCCCTGGGATGTCTGTCAGGGACGGTGTTAGGCCTCTTCCCACTACCAGCCCCCTAATGTGGAGATAAATCATCTTCTATTCCCCGTGCAGAGCTGGAGAATCAGGAGTCCAGGGTGTCGGAGATCCACAGCCTCGTTCATCGGCTCCCGGAGAAAAACAGGCAGATGCTGCACTTGCTCATGAACCATTTGGCAAAGTACGTTTATGACTGATGTGTTTTTCTCTCCTTTTTCCATTTCCTCTGAAAGTTAATAGTGGTGGAAAAGTTTCCTTGTGTGTGTGTGGTGTTGAGTCATATCTGGTTGGCAACTGGAAACCTGTGTGTGAGTGAACCAAGGGCCAAGAGGCCGAGTGGGGTGGGAGGGGGATGAGGGACAGAAGGGAGGGAGGGATGGAGGGGGGACAGGAACTTCCCAGCCAGCCCCAGCCCCACGGCAGCACCAGGACTCGTTCTCTGCTGGGAACCTTGTGTTGTTTTTAATGGCCTGGGATGGGTTTGGCCACGCAGGCTGAGCAGGATGCAGAGCGGAGGTGAAGCTCCTCACGTGTTTCAGAGCAAACCTGCCACTGAAGGACTAAAAGTGATTCCTTTGCACAACAAATGGCTACTCTGGGGCATATTTTCTGCCTTTATGCACCCTGATGAATCAACACTTTTGTGTTACCTTGAAACTTTGCGAGGACGAAGGAATGGGATAATCTTTTTTCTTTTGGCGGTAGAGCTGACCTGTAATTTCCCATCTGCTTCCTGCTCCTGCAGGTTCCCATGGAAACCTTTTATTAGTGTTTCAGAAGTGAAGGCATCATCAGGTGTTTGTGGCAGCCTCAAGGCTGCAGGGTTGGACCTGCCCTTGCTGTTTGCACCGGTGGGCTGAGGCAGGACTGGGAAAGCTGGGGAAGGACTTAACGGGGATAACTGCTTAGCAGGAGATCTGGAAGAGCCCAAGTTATCTGTTTAAAAGAAAAAATTATATTTGAAATAGGCTTAAACATAACTCAGATCCTTTCTTGTGGCCTGGGCTTATGTCTGCTCCACGGGGTCCCTGGCAAGGCTGTTAAAAACCAAATTGCTGGTTTAGATGTTGGTTTCAAACCTTCTGCACTTACAGGCTGAAGCCAAGGCCCAGTGGTTCCAGGTGCACCCATCAGCCAGATGGGATTGCTCAGAGCAGCTGGGGCTGCCCCTGGATCCCTGGCAGTGCCCGGGCCAGGCTGGGCAGGGCTTGGAGCAGCCTGGGATAGTGGGAGGTGTCCCTGCCCATGGCAAAGAGTGGAACTGGGTGAGCTTTAAGGTTCCTTCCCACCCAAGCTGTTCTGGGATTCTGTAATTTTGTATGTGCAAGGAATCTATAATTGCTTCAGTGTTTTCCATCTGAAGAAAAATCCTGGTGATGGAGTAGAGATGTGGAATCAGATTTACAGTGGGGTTTGTGCTGCTTTAGTGGGGAAGGAATTCAAGCAAAACAGTGTGTGTGGTGGTGTGTGCTATTTTAGGAAGAGAAACAGCTCATAGCGTTATTTAATAGGAAAAAAAAAATATCTCAAAGAAGGGCAGGAAGCTGAGGAGCGAGAGCCTGCTGAGCTCTCCAGCCTCGGTGCCATTCCTGGGGGAATCCTGGGCTGCAGAGACACGGCCAGCCCCAGGATTGGGCTCGCAGCTTCCCCTGGGGCTGGTCCTGCAGCCCCTGCTCTGATCAGGAGCAGCACCCTGATCCAGGAGCAGCACCCCGATGAGGAGCAGCACCCCGATGAGGAGCAGCACCCTGATCCAGGAGCAGCACCCTGATCCAGGAGCAGCACCCCGATGAGGAGTGTCCATGGGGCAGCTGCGGCCAGGGCTCGTTGCCATTACTCTCTAAAAGAGCTGCTTGAGGCTGCAGTGCCGTTGAGCCAGATTGAAGACAAGAATGGAGAGAAACCTTCCCATCTGCAGCAGATGTTTGGAGGGAGGGGCCGTGCTGCACAAGGGACGGGGCTGGCTGCCCCGGGGGATGCTCCGGATGGGTGGGACAGGCTGGCTCTGGGTGCTGCTGAGCGCCAGGGCACCCACAACCAACACGGGCAGAGCCAAGGGCCTCTGGCTGCCCCTGCCAGGCTGGGCTGCGCTGCTTGGAGGGGTTTGTCTCATCTGTTTCTGTCTGGGCTTTTTATTTTAAGTAACGTATGAATAATCAGGATTTGCATGTTTATCAGATGAGCTAAAAAAGTATTTCTCACAGTCTGGCTGTGGAGATTTCTGACACTAAAACCAGAACTTGGGCTGAGTCGGTCAAGTAAAGAAAGCCTGTCTTGGGTGGTTTCTGGCTTCTGTATTTTTGGGGTGTACGTGCTCTGCTGCACTGATGAGGGATGTAGGGCTCCTCGTGATGAAGCTGCAGTTTTAATTAACAGTAATTAAACTGCTAAGAAAGCTGAAATGTTCAAAAATGGCAATTATTATCTCCAGTATCAGATAGGATAAGTGCCTTGGAGGTGGTTCAGCAGTGCCCTCCCCATGTGGTGGGTCCCACGGCAGAATTGGGGTGCAACAAGAGGGGCCCACAGAGGAGGGAGAGGACAAATCTCAGGAACAGGCACAGACAGCGTAGAGGGCAAGGAGCATTTTGATAGTAAATGATTTTGATTTCTGCCTCTGACTGCATCTCCGAGCCCGTTTGTGCTGCCTTCTGCCTCGTGCATCTGTCCAGGCAGTTGTTCACTACGGCCCAGAGAGCAGGAGTTGTCCCCATCCCTGCTCCTTTTAGCCTTCCAGCCTGAACCAGCCTGGGATTCTGTGATTAAACCCATTTGTTTTAGTGCCAAATAAGTTGAAGTGAAACAAGGTGCCTGTGGTGCTGCCAGGCTGGTGGTGGCTGTGCCAGGGGTGCTGCTAGAGTGGAGCTGGTTGCAGAAAATTGCCATTTTTGTTAGTGGAGCTGCAACACCATCCCACGTCTCCTTCTTCTTTTGTAATGTACTTTCTCACCCAGGAGTCAATGCTGTGGAGGTGCAGAGCAGGGGGATTTCACTCTGATTATATTTCAAGCATTTAGGGAATTATTTTTCATGCATGGCCATAATTTGACACCTGAGCTTTGTTCTTGTGGCAGCAAGTCTGGGCTCTCCAGCACAGATGGTGCCAGGCTCATACCCCTTCTGTGGGTTGGCATCTCTACCAGTGCCCCCACAACCCCTGGTCCACACACTCCCTCCTCTGGTGCCCAGGTCAGGACCATGGAGGAGGCTGCAGCCGAGCTGTGTGTACGTGTATTTAGCAGAATTAATTATCTCTAATCGCTCCTAGCTGTGGCCTGGCCAACACCAGCTGGCTGCCTTTGGTTTTGCTGTGGTGGTGTTTTCTAGTTTACGTGTTTTAACCAAGATGACAGTGATTGTTATCTCCTGCACAAATTGTTTGCTGTTGATCGGGGCGATGGTTTCCATGGGCTCTGCAGGGCAGCTGCTAATGCGGATCCAGCAGAACCTCGGCGGGGCAGGGGCTGGACACGGAGCCTGGCACCTTCCAGAGAGCTCGTTGCTCGACCAGGGACTGCTGGCAAAGGACAAGAAGAAAGAATTCCTCCAGCTCTTCTGCCTAAAAATACAACCAGGGCTCGTTTTGCTTGTTGCGGGCAGCGCGTGCCGCGCTCGGGGCTGCGCTGCCCCGCAGAGCGCTGCGGGAGCTGTCCCGGTGCTCAGCACGGTGCCTCTGTGCCTGGCAGCCCCAGGACCCCACCGGGGCACCTGTGCAGGGCCAGGGGGGGCAGCTCCCCCAGGAATGTGCTTCTCTTTGGCTTGTTTGGCCGGTTTTCCCCCGAAGGTGCAGCCGGCAAGGAGGCTGACGCCTCTTGGCACGGCAGGTCTGATTTCATCCCCGTGGCAGCTGCTTATGCTGCTGTCTGGTAACTATTCATTTGCTTGATTTATGTATCGCTTCCAGTAAGTCATTCTTGTCCAGGAGGTTCTGGAAATTTCCACTAGCCACCGAGGCCTCTGAGATGCTCGGCTGGTGTGTGCTGCTCGCCTGATTTGGCTGCCAGGAGCTGTCTCGGGGCCGGTGTGGTGGGCCAGGCAATGATCCTCCTTACTGCCTTTGGGAATGCCACTTTTCTTTGGGAATGCCACTTTTCTTTGGGAATGCCACTTTTCTGCCCAGTGCCTGTTTCTGCTCGTTTTGGATCACGGCAGTGCTGGCTCCAGACAGAGCCCTGGAGTTGAAGTGACCCAAAGGATCTGGGTGCTCCTGTGGGTGGTAAAAGGGAGGTGACGTGGAAGGAGGCTCCCTGTAGGCACATGCTGCCTTGCAGGAGCTGGGAGAATCCTGCCTGGGGCTTGGCTGGCCTGGCTCAGGTTCATGCTGTGCTCTTTTACCCCTTTTCCCTAGTTGGAATGAGTTGGGCTTTGAAGTCCCTTCCAACCCATCCTGCGGTTCCATGATTCTGTGATTTGTGCTCTGGAGCTGGAGGTACCAGAGCCTTGTGGGAAGAGCAGCACCTTTGGTTTCCCCTTTGCTCTCCTCTCCCTCCTGTGTTTTGGTGGAGGAGCTGGTGATGCTTCCGCAGAGGCGAGACAGCCCTGCAGCACTCTGTGCCTGCCCTTGCCAGCTCTGCCTCCCTCTCACTCCTCTGCTTTTGTTTTTAATATAAGATTCTGCAGAATTACAAACCACCACAAAAAGCCCTGTAGGTGCTCGCTGGGTTTTTTGGGCTTGGCTTCCTGTAATGTATAAATTAGCAAAAGGTTTTGTTCTGCTTCTGCAAATGAACTTTTAACCCCCTCTGTCTGGATTGTCCCTGGAGCAGCTGTGTGGGTGCTGGTTGCTTTGCCTCCCGTGCTTCTCTAAGAGGTCCTTGTAGTTCGTGCAGGCTCTCCTGGTTTTAGCTGGAGAGGAATGTGCCCCAGAGCCTGCAGTCCCTCGTTAGGTTCTTTTGCACCCACATCCTGCACAAGATTCCAGTCTGGAGATCGGATAATGGGAGTCTTGGACTGAAGCTGGCATCACCAACCTGTCATGATGATTTAGCAGCTCATAGCAAAGCAGCTGCTGGGTTTGTTGTGGAGTTTCTGTGGTTGAACATCTCTGCTGAGCTCCTCCTGGATCTCCAGGAGCAGCACCAGGCATTTTGCATTTCTCAAGTGTGAATTCTTGTGGGCTTGTGTCTGAGCTTGGTGTTGTTGGATAGAGGTTGTTGATAGCACATAATTATCTGGATTCATTTTGGTTGTTTATCACAGTGAAACTGAAACTCGGTATGGAAAGAGATTGAATCAAGAGTGAGCAAAAGATTTCCAATAACTGGTTGAAGTCTCCTTGGTGGTGTCTGCAGACACCGTCCCCGCAGACAGAGTGGGGTGGAGATGTCCTTAGGAGCACATCCCTTGATTGCTCTGTGTGAACAGACCCAGCACTGAAGCAAACTCATTTGGAGAGATTTTAGTCAGACAACCTTTCAACAGAAGAAAGGAAATCAACATTGCCAAGATATCGTTGGGCTGCAGTTTTTGCCAGGATGCTTGAGTGATCCCTGGCCTGCAGAATCACAGAAAGGTTGGGGTTGGGAGGAACATTTAAAGGCCATCTTGTTCCAACCCACGTGTTTGTGGCAGGGGGCACAGAACTGGGAGAGTGAGGGGTATTTCCAACCATTGGGCAAAACCTTGTCCCACTGACGAAGGCGAGAGAAACATTTTTCCTGCTGTTGTTCACATCATTAATTCTGAAAGCTGCTTATTCCTGTAGTCCCTTTCTTCCAACACTGTCTTCTAGGAATTCAGTATTATGGCGGGGTGAGTTCCAACCTTGCATTTGTGAAATAAATGAGCTCCAAAATACCTCTAAGGAAAAAAAAAAAAAGAGATCAACCCCCCTCTCTGTTGCTCTTCCCTATGGCCGCTGCACTTGTGCGAAGGTGCAGGTCTGCACCAGGCACCTCCCGCTCGTGGTCCTTGGCTCGGGCTTGGAAAGGTTCCTTGTGAGGATGTGGGAGCTGCACTTGCTCGCCCCAGTGCTGTTGCTGCTGGGAGGCTCTCTGGGAGCCCGTTTACTTTGGCTGTTTTCCATGCAGCAGGTTGGAGGCTCCGGCGCGGCGCTTGCCGTGGCGGCAGAACTTTCAAAGGATTCCCTGTTAACCCAGACCTGCTGCGTCGGGCTCTCCTCGCCCTGCTGGCCCTGTGGCTTTGTTCTTGCAGTGTGACAGCACCAGTGAGGTCTGGTTTTGGGGGAGAACCTGCCCGCGCAGCCGGGCTTTGCCGAGGCGCTGGGGCTGGCGCCGGGGCGGCAGTGGCGCAGGTTGCAGCCGTGGCAGGCCCTGCTCCAGGCCCATCCCCAGGGGTGTTCGAGTGTGAGGCCCCTGTGCTGGCTGTGTTTGTGCAGGTGGAAACCACGGTGACATTTAACATCAGCTCTGGCCGTGCCTGTGGTTTTCACCAGGCTGTGAGTGGAAACCCGCAGTGCTGCCGCGCCGGGCACAGGGAATGCGCCAGCCCGGTGCCACTCAGCCCTGGGCTGAGGGTTGGTGAGCAGGGCTGGGGTCGCTCTGAGATCCCCCCTCAAGCTCAGTTCGCCCAAAGCTGGAGAGGATGGCTCTGGAAACCCCTGTGGCTCAGTCTGGGAAGCCGGAGCTGGAGCAGCGTTGAGCTCCCTGCGTGTTTCCCTGCAAGTCGCAGCACGTTTGGTATTCACGCTGATCTGGCTCGCCGATACTGAACCTCACATTTGGCCTCGGTGTCTTCTCAGTGCAACATGAGCCCCTTTTTTTTTCTCCCTGGGAGTGAACCCAAGCATCCAGCTGTGGCCAGATCCACCCGGGAGAAAAAGCGAGTCTTGTTGGAGCAAGTCAGAGTGCCCAGAATGAGTGCAGGCACAGGTCTGGTCCCAGCTGAGCGGGGAACCCGAGAGCAGCAAGGGTTTTGCATTCAGCAAGTTTCCCCTTGTCTTCACTGGGAGGCTTTGTCGTTCCCTGGTGGTCTGTCCTCCTTCTGGATCTGCTGGCCTTCACGTGAGTTCCTCAGGCTCGGCTCTCCTCTCTGGAGCGGTGGGGCTGGGGAAGCTGTGGGGCTGGGAGCCCACGGCCTGGCTGCAGCCACTGGGGTTTGTCACACTCCCGGTGTTCCCAATTCCCACAGTGTGGCTGAGTGAGCCCCGTTCGCTCCCGCTGCTCGGGACTCCTCTGGCCCTTGCACGGCTCCCTGCATCCAGAGCAGCCTGAGCCGTGCAGGCATGGCTCGAGCCTCGATGGAGAGGCAGGATGAGGGGATGGAGGTGCATTGTGAAGTGTGGTGTCTCTGTGCGTGTGTGCTCCGGCTTGGCCATCAGGGAATCTTTAAAGCTGGAAAAAACACTAAGATCATCCTCTCCAGCCATTCCTTCAGCACTGCCAAGGCCACCACTAGCCCATGTCCCCAGGTGCCACATCCACGTGGCTTTTGAACACCAGATAAAACAGAGCTGGTTGTGCTCCCTGCTTCTCCATGGCCACCTGCCAGCAGCCACTGCAGACCAGTGTCCCTGTCACCTCCTCCCCTGTACATGTGCCTTTTAGGAATGATTTAGGAATGTGTGATTGACTGATTTAGCTGCCTGGGACACCAGTGGGTGCTGCCGCAGCTGGAATTGCATCACTAGTTTCACCAGCTCGGTGCTGGGTGCCAGTGACAACATTCCTGCAATAAACACCTGCTGTGTTTCCAGCCATCAGAGACATTCCCCAGGCTGGGAAACCCACCATGGGTTTGAGTGAGAAGTGAGTCATCCCCAGGGAGCTGCAGGGCCACCATCTCTGGGGACACAGCTCCACCAGCCCCTTGGAGAGGGGGGAAGCTGAGTGGTGGCCAGCCCAGCCCCTCTTCCCTCTCCACCTCTGCGCTCATCAGCCACAGCCCAATTAAGCTCAATAATGTGCAGGGATGAGTTAAATGCACCCAGGAACATTTCCCAGAACTCATTAGATTGTATCTGATAAATGCCCCCAGTTGTGTGTGCCCAGGGTGCCCTGTCTGTCTGTCTGTCCGTCCCTGGTGAGGTCCAGGTTAGAGGGCTGGGAGGGGGGGCTGCTCTCTGATAAATGCCCCCAGTTGTGTGTGCCCAGGGTGCCCTGTCTGTCTGTCTGTCTGGCTGTCCCTGGTGAGGTCCAGGTTAGAGGGCTGGGAGGGGGGGCTGCTCTCTGATAAATGCCCCCAGTTGTGTGTGCCCAGGGTGCCCTGTCTGTCTGTCTGTCTGGCTGTCCCTGGTGAGGTCCAGGTTAGAGGGCTGGGAGGGGGAGCTGTGGGGTCCCACCTGCATCTGCTGGACAAAGCCCAGCCCTGCTGAGCCTCCCCAGGCAGGGCTGTGCTGCCCCAGGGCATTTCTGGAGCATGTTCAGAGACAGAACGGAGCTGTGCAAGGGCCTGGAGCACCAGGAGCAGCTGGGGGAGCTGGGAAAGGGGCTCAGCCTGGACAAAGGGAAGCTCAGGGGCCACTTTGTGGCTCTGCACAGCTCCCTTACAGGAGGCTGTAGGCAAGTGAGTGGGAGTCAGCCTCTTTTCCTGGGTAACCAGTGGCAGGACAAGAGAAAATGTCCTCAAGTTGCAGTAGGGGAGCTTCAGGTTGGGTATTAGGGAAAATTCCTTCCTTGAAAGGGTTGTTCAGCCCTGTCACAGGCTGCCCAGGGAAGTGGTGGAGTCACCATTGCTGGAGGGCTTTAAAACTGTAGATGTGGCGCCTGAGGATNCTTTGTGGCTCTGCACAGCTCCCTTACAGGAGGCTGTAGGCAAGTGAGTGGGAGTCAGCCTCTTTTCCTGGGTAACCAGTGGCAGGACAAGAGAAAATGTCCTCAAGTTGCAGTAGGGGAGCTTCAGGTTGGGTATTAGGGAAAATTCCTTCCTTGAAAGGGTTGTTCAGCCCTGTCACAGGCTGCCCAGGGAAGTGGTGGAGTCACCATTGCTGGAGGGCTTTAAAACTGTAGATGTGGCGCCTGAGGATTGCTTAGTGGTGGCCTTGGCAGTGCTGGGGGAACAGGTGGGCTCAGGGATATTGGAGGGCTTTTCCCACCTAAATGATTCCATGATTCTTTGTGCATACTTCATGGGAACAAGGCTGGTGGCTCTGCTGCCACAGATGCCTCTCCACCTCTACTCCCTCTGCTTTTTACCTTCCCTGTATGTCCAGAGTCAAAGGTGTTTAATTTCTATTGAATTACCCAGAGCAGCCTAGGTAATTTAGGGATTGCTGGCCTCTGTGTGATTGGTTTTTGATGTTAAACAGAAGCTCTGCTGGTGGTGGCAGACAGGGATGGATTTTTACCTGTAGCAAGAGGAATGAGCAGCATTATTTTCCATCCTGTGAGGACTTGCTAGGCCAGCCACAACAAGCACTTTGATTGCAGAGGTTTGTCCCAGGTATGGAAATAGAAGCACTCCAGACTTTCCTATTGTTCCCTGCAGATGGTTTTTTGCTCAGAGATTTTTGTTCTGAATCAGGAAAGATATTTGAACTAATAATGGCACTTTTGGCTGAGGTTCAGATACATGCATTCTGTATATAAAATATGTCTTTATATATAAAATGCACACACAGCAGTTTATGCATATGTATATAAATACATATATAAAATGCATGTCAGGAAGTCATTCCAGACACGGGAGGCAGGAGTTCCGTGGGAGCAGAGCCAGGAGCCCCTGTGGCACCCACTGGAGCTCTGACCACGCTGGAATATTTACTGTTCTCTGCTTCCCCTGCACTGAACCTTGGCTACCAATTACCCCGTATTAAATTGTGTTTGGTCATGGCAGTGATTATACAGTATCCAGGCAACCCGGGCATAATCTAATTTAACACCCAACATGGATTTACTCCGCTCCTGCTCTGCTTTGTTTTGCTGAATGGGAGTGAGACGCGAGCGGTGTCCGGGGACACCCCGGGAGTGGCCTGGGCTGTCCCCAGGGCAGGGCAGGGCTCGGCCCCAGTGGCACCAGTGCTGCCAGTGTCCAGCACTGGGTCAGGCGTTGCTGGAGCTGCTGGCTGGTGAGGCAGTGCTGGGCACAGACGCTGCCCTGGCCCAGGGGCTCTGCCTGTCCCACACCCGCTGATCCCCGAGGGAGGCGTCATGTGCTGCCAGAAGGATCAGCCCAGAGTGCCAAAGCCAGTGACAGCCTGGCCCACCGTGAGCGCCGAGCAGCAGAGAAGTGAGGAGGTTCTGCACATCCCTCCATTAGTTGTTGCTTTCTGCTCTGCTGGAGGTGACTCCTGTAAAGTGGGGAGCAGGAAAAGGACCCCCAGAAGTGAAGGATAGTGCAGTTCTCTCAGAGAGCATCAAGGGCCGGAAAGAAACAGCAGGTTAAAAGGGAAATACAGTGAATGCTTGGAAAACTTCTAAAGAGCAGCTCAGGAATGGCACTGACAGTCCCTGCCGAACAGCCCCGGCATTAAGCCCACTTTGGGCTGAGAGCACCCATCTTTAGAAACTGCCGTGTTATTTCCTAGTACAAAGGATGATGAAGAGGTATAATTTAGAGTAAATTATCCCGTGGGTAATGGATGGGGAATTTGAAGGATGTGAAAGGTGAATCATGTTTTGGAGCACGGCTGTGGTGACCCGGTACAGGGCTAGCTATTGCTGGAAAAGTACCTGGGGTGCAGAGCAGGAGTTCATGTGCCACTGAGGTTTATTCCAGCCAGGAGCCAGATTGCACAGCTGCAGAACAGCTCCCACGCTTCCAGAGGCAGAGTAAAGGACACTGAGGAGGGGTTTGGTGGTGGAGGCGAGGGCCAGCACCCTGTGGGTGAGTGGGCAGGCCCGTGGCTGGTGCTCTGGGACCATGTCCTGCCTGGGAAGCCATTAATAGCCCAGTCTGAAATAATTACCAGGACCACGCTCAGCTGCCTCCCTGTAATGAGCTGATGACAGTGCAATTTATTAGAGTGATGTAGGACATGGTAACGGTAATGAGAAATGGAGGCACCTAATTTTGTGCGACTTAGATCAATTCAGTTGTTTTTTTATTAATGAACATTGTTTTACTACCCACAGAAGATCATTAAAATTATTATTTTATTAGTGCTTTTGAAAGCCATTTGGGCTGCAGCTGCGTTTTTCCGTATCCAATTAGGAGCATGTGAAATGTGTCTGAAACACAATTTTGCAATGCAAAACTGTCATTGGGATTTGTGAGTGACGTGGGTGGGAGTGGGGGAGTAGGTTTGAATCCCCATATAAGTATTATTTAGTCTATATTGCTTCTTATTGGACTTGTTCTGCCTTTCCTTGCTGCTCCTTGAGGTTGTGACTCCCTAAGGAGAGTTTGTTTCCCCTCCCAGCTTGGCGGTGCTGGCTTGGCCATGAGCTTGGCGAGCTCTTGGCTGTGCTGAGGATGAGGATGAGGATGAGGATGGGGAGAGGCTCTGTGCCCCTCCAGGGGTGGGGATGGCCCGCCTGGCTGGGTGGCAGCGGGAGCAGCACGTCCCCTCGGGTGAGGCTGTCATCTCTGGGGCAGCCCATCTGCCCCAGCCATTTACTGACAGCAGAGATTTCCCGCAGGCTGTGATCAAATATTCAGAGCTTCCTGGCACTGGGGGGAGTTACGGGTAAGGGGGAGGTCCTGCCAGCTCCTGGGGGCTTTGCACAGGACCTCCCCACTCTGAGGTTGGATGCCAAGCAGGCTCAGTGGAGGGGACAGCCCTGCCTGGTCCCCAGGGATGAGATGTGCACCAGCATGAGGCTTCTTGCCCAGGCAGTGAGTAGGGCTGATGTTGCTGCTGGGGGCAGCTGAGCCACCAGCCCTGAGCCCCGCTTGTGATGCGGCCCCTCTGTGCTGGCTGAGGAGCTGTAGGTAGGGATGAGTTCTCTGCTGGTTCAGGTGAGATTTGGATGGAAAAGGGTGGAAAACGTCTTTTCTTTTTAGCCAGCCTGGGCTTGCAGTGTGCTGAAATATGCTGGGCTTGCATATGAATGTCTTGACCCCAAGATCAGTAGTAGAAACTCAGGGCAATGAACTTTAGGGTCAGTCCAGCAAGTGAGTCTGAGCCTCACTGCATGCTGGCCTGCTGCATTTGTCCAGGGAAACGGGAGAGAAAGTGAAGGAAAAGACACTAAACCCCCCTCAGGCTACGACTGTGTGAGCACACAGCCTGAAGCCACCACAGTTCCTGGTTGAAGAGGTCAGGAGCGAACCACAAGAAAGACTCCCGGAGGCAGGGCTGCACCGCAGGTCGTGGGTGCCCTGGACGTGTCCCCGTGTGACTCAGCAGTGTCCAGGGTGCCCAGGGAGCTCCCAGCCTCCGCCAGGGCTTCCTGGAGAGCCCAGCATGGCTGAGGGACACCTGCCTGTGCCCCTGTTGCTGTGTCCCCTCGGGGTGAGGCAGAGCAGAGGCCGTGTCCCATTAGGGCTGCTCAGGGGTAACCCTCGAATGCCATAACCAGGGTGCCACATCCTCAGCCTCAGCTGCTTCACCTTGCTGAGCCGGTCTGTGCCCTCTTGTGAACTAAGAGAGATGGAGGTGGTGAGGAGGAAGCCTTGGGTGTCACTGGGTCCCCGGGCCCCCATCTTGTGGGGGGTCCCTGTGGCACGGAGAAGGGAACATTCGGGGCATGGGGGTCTGGGGGCAAAGCCCCACCTTGGCCTCCCAGCCAGCCTGGCTGCGCCAGATGGGCCTGACCTCTGGTGCTGGAATGGCTGGGAAGGAATTGGCCTTTGGAACATATGAGGTCACTCATTGAGTTGGAGAGCAGCATGTGTCAGAGGTCCAACAGTTTGTTTTCAGAAGGGTTTTAAGCATTAATGATTCAAGATGTTTTCCTGGGAGTGGTTTGCAGCATGAGGCTCAGTGGCTGGCGTGGGGTTGAGGTTTTGTGGGATTAGTCAATTCATGGAGGCTGGAAGGTCTCTAGGAACACAACAGTTAAATTTGTACTTTTCCACATGGCTGAGCCTTCAAGGAGCTCACCAGGAGCGTGAAAAATGTAAACAGCGTTGTAAGCCTTGTGCCAGCCACGAGGCAGGGAAGGCAGGGAGGGGGTTCCCTGTGGATTAGTTCCATCACCTAATTCATTTTCTCTCTCTTTTTTTTCCCAGAGTTGCAGATAATCACAAGCAGAACCTGATGACTGTTGCTAATCTGGGTGTGGTGTTTGGGCCGACACTGCTTCGACCTCAGGAGGAAACAGTCGCTGCCATTATGGACATCAAATTCCAGAACATTGTGATTGAAATTTTAATAGAAAACCACGAGAAGGTAATGGCTTCCCTTGCTTCTTCTATGTCAGCAGTTTAGGGAAAGGAACTGATCTCTCTTTGCCCATGGCAGCCCCCTCTCCCCGGCCCCCCTCTCTCCCCATGGCCAGTGGCACCACGGTGGGGCTGTGCCAGGGAAGGGGCAGCTGGCACCTCGTTCTGCAGCTGTGTAACCAGTGCTGCTGGTAGCCAGCCTTGTTTATGGTGATCCCAGAGTGTCAGCATGGCCGTGTCTCCATCACTGGAATTCCCTTTCTCCCCCCTTCCCACTGTTTAGTGGGAATTTGTCCTTGGTTTCAAGAGAGATGAACACCAAAGCAAACCAGTGGGATGCACAGCTCGGCTGGCTCCTGCTTTGCTGACTAAATCCAGGTTTATCCAAGTACTGGCTTTGTCCACAGCGTTGATCTGAATCCTGATGCGTTTGTGTTTGTTGGCCATGGATGTTGTGGTCTGTCAGTGGTGGCTCGGTGGGGCCAAGGTCCTGGCTGTCCCTCCCTGCCTGCATGTACTAAAAAATACCTTTTCTTCTAAATGCAGCCAGTTCCCTGATTATGATCTTTTGTTAGTTTGGTTTTGATTGGAAAGGAGTAACGGATTTGTGCATTTGGGTAGCGAAGGCAGAAGTAGAAACCAGCTTGCCCTGGCTGGGGTGGCATCAGGGCTCTAAGTCCACGTCCAGTTCTGTCTTGAGCAGAGAGCTGTGCCAACACGTGCTTTTCCTATTGGGAAAGCCTGGCCATGCCAGCTGTCTGTCTGGCAGGGGCAAGTAGAGCAGGAAAGACACTGAGGAGTGGGTTTAATGGACTCTGGCAATGGAGAGAGACATTGAGAGAGCTGCTCTGGAGGGGTCACTGCCCTTGTCTGAGCCTGGGGGTCCAGAAAAGGAATAATACATCACCAAATATTAGCAACCAACAAGGCTGCTGCTCTTCGGGTTCGTGCAGTTTTAAAATTTTATCCCCTTGAGAGAAATGTGATTACTCAGTTTTCTGACAGCTGTGGCTGGAAGTTGCAAAGACTTTCCCAAGCTGGTCTGCAGCCGTGGGAGCGTGGGCGCCGGGGTCATGCAGTGAGGGGCACGGGGGGGACACTGGCTGCACCCCCAGAATGTCAGCAGAGCGCCAGGGTTCTTCACAGCTCGCAGCATGCATCTTGGTTGAAAAAAAGAGGAGTGCAGACAGCGGGAATGTGGAATTTAGGAATCTGTCCCCAAAATGTTGCCCTGTTGGGTGCGTGTCTTCCTCAGAGGCTGCGCAGCGCAGCCCGGGCAGGTGGGCAGCTGTCCTGTTCCACGGGGTGATGCCAAAGAACAACTTGTTTGTTATTTTTACCAGATATTTAACACGGTGCCAGAGGCTCCGGCGTCGAACTCGCAGCTGCTGTTATCCCGCAAGAAGAGCACGGAGTCGAAGCCTCCCTCGTGCAGCGAGCGGCCGCTGACGCTCTTCCACACGCCCCAGCCCAGCGAGAAGCGTGAGTGCCCCGCCAGCCCTGCGGCTTTGCCCTGATCATGCCCAGCACGCTGCCATTCCCGTGCCATTCCTGTGCAGCTTTCCCGCTGGCCGTGGAAGGGATGATTCCATGACAGGGTCAGGCTTCGGTTTCCTCCGCTGTTGCGTTGGTGGGGAGCGGAATCTCTGCTGGCATCCAAGCCCTTAACCGGGGCTCGGTGTGAGGCTGCCTCAGCACGGGATAAAGTGTTGCTGTTCCCTGCCCACCTGACGGGCCCCTGCGTGTCCCCTTCTCATGTTCCTGGGCCCGTCATCGCTGCCATCAGCTGCCGGGACGGGGGTGCCACACCCGTGGCCGGGGCAGCCCCCCGCCGGCGGCCCCGCAGGGCGGCCCTTTTGGGATGCCCTCGGGCACTTTGCCTTTTACAGACAGGAAAACTCGGCCAGGAGGTTCGGCATTTTCCTGAGGATTATGTGCCATGGCAGTTCAAAAATGTGGGAGCTCATCTTTCCATTTCTGTCGCTAATTGATGCTCCAGATATTTGGGTGAAAGAGCCAAGGCCCCAAGCCCTGCTCCTGGGGTGGCAGAAATGTGTCTGCTCAGGCTGTTGTTTCGTGTTACAGAGTGAACCCAATTCCCAGCTCTGGTTCTTCCTGCCCATGTGCTCCGGGAGCCAGCCAGCTGCACGCTGGGAGCTCTCCCAGTTTGGTAAAAAAGCAGGAGAATCTCCTGGTGAGCAGGACAAGCACAAGTGGAGCAAGGAGCAGGGGAGGGCTGGGGATAGCCAGCTCCCCAGGGGGCACAGAGTGGTCGCTGTGGGCTTTGCTGACTCTCAAAACATGCGGGTTTGTCTGATTAAGTTACTGTTAATGACCAGGCACTCTCCTTTTGGCGGGTGTCGGAAAGATCCGCGTGGGTTTGAGGAAGCAGTGGTGGCCCCAGAGCGTGCTCTGGAAATGGTGTGGGACGACTCTCGGTGAAGCCTCAAATATCAAATGCTGCTTTTGAAAACTTCCAGCGCAGTAATTTATTTGCTGCTAAGTAAGCAGTGGCTTGTCAGCCTCCAGGCGCTCTGGGGTGCCGGAGCCTCCGTGTGCCATCCTCCCCGTGCCTGGGAGAGGAACTGAGCTCATTTCTTTACTTCTGCATTTATTTATTCCCATGTGATGCAACTCTTTCTTGTTTTTCCTCCTGACAGTCTATAACCTCCTGTGTCTATGGGAAGTCCCTACTGTTTTATTTGCCTTCCCTGCTGCACATCACGAGAAATGCGAGGTTTCCTTTCTTCTTCTTTTCTTCTTCCTTTCCTTTCTTGCTGGTCTGGAGACAGACCAAGGCTCTTAAGTCAGGGTGAAGCGCAAGGGCTTAGTCAGCAGCTCAAGCCCAGTTGTGCACCACAGAAATTGAAAGTTGAAACTGAAGCTAGAAATGTTCTAAATGGGAGCAGGACGCACATTTTTTAAGACTGGGAGCAGTTTGACATAAAAAGAAGTGGAGTGGGACAGTGGATTTTCCATCACTTGAAATCTGTTCATCAAAGTCCAATATCTTTCTAGGATTTTCATTAGCATTCATCATACCCAGCTGTGACTAAGTCAAAAATTATCATGTCCAACATACAGCGAGCAGATTAGATAATCGTGATTAATCTATGATTATAGTGATTATTTTGCTGTTAAACATTTACATTTTTATCCACATCTGACCCAGGCAGTAGCTCTTGTGACACAAGTGTCACCAACACAGCAAACACCATTTTGTTCCTTAGCAGTTCTTTTGTCATCCCCTCTCTCTGGTCCCTGGGGTCACTGTCACCAAAGTGCCCTGGATCAGCTATCAGGCAGAGCCCTGCCCCAGCACGGTGTTTCTGGAGACAGAGGCTCTGGTGAGGCTCCAGTGGCTCTGCCTGCCTCATTTCCCACTAGAGATCTGAAGTTTGGGTGAGGGATGAAAGGCTCTTCTTTTCTCTGTGTGCTGGAAAGGCTCTTGAGCTGATGGGCAGCTCTGCTCTTGTAGCGGTAAGACCAAATTAAATCTTCCAGCAAAGAATCCTTCACACGAGCTTTCAAAAACATGAAGCAAAGTACAGCTCCAGCCTTTTAAAAAGGAGGAAATCAAATAAAGCAGGAGTTTCAGATTCTGCCGTTCCCCTTGAGCTGAGGCACTTCCAGCTCCGTGGCTGCCGGGGACTCGGAGCTCGCTCTTGGCGTGTGGCTGCTGTGGAGATTAGAGGGACAATCCACACTGAGCTGCCAAGCTTATGGAGCTTATTCCCAGCCTTCAGCCTTGGGCAGAAGATGTTTGCAGATAATAAGCTGGTGTCAGTCCACGCTCCGGGGGCTCAGGTCAGCTCCTCAGGGCTGGCTGGGCTCAGCACAGGCAGTCCCTGCCCTTGGCCTGCTCTCTACAGGTGGCCTCTCATGGGCTGCTTAAAACCTGCTCTGGCAGATGCAAATCCAGAGGGATTTGGGGGTTTTTAGGTCCTTAGACAGCTTAATTTCTTTCTTTTTTCATCTGCTGGCTATCACATCTGCCTGGCAGTATTTGTCAGTGCCCTGCTTTTCCTCACTTTTCCCTCTTTGTCTTTGGCATGGATCATCTTTTTCATCACATGGTGCTGGTGCCCTCTGGGCCCTGAGGGTTCAACTTTCTCAGAGCTGGGGACAGAGAAATGTCTGTGCTGCTTGTTCCCATGGGGGCTCATTGCAGATGAAGATGAATGAAAGTTTCAGGAACATATGTGTGTGTATCAACATCGCACATCCTTGGCTCATCTCTGGAGATAAGCTCAACCTGAGCTAAACCAAGCCCTGCAGGTGCTGAGTCTGTTCGGGGACCGGGGAAATGCAGCAGCTCCAGAGAAGGAGCAGGACAAGGAGCCTTGGACTCTGCTCTGGGCAGCCACAATCCTTTGGCTGATGTGGTATTTCCCTGTGGAGTGGTGGCAGAGCTGCCCCAGCGCCCCAGGAAAACCAACCTGCCGGGCTGTTTTACAGGCAGTTCCTTTCTGCTGTGGGCTCAGAATTAACCTTTCATACAACCCAGGAGTTCCTCTTGCACTCTTTTACCCCCCTTTATATGTGCACAGGATACAAATTAATATTGCATTCTCCTCACTCAAAGAGAGGTGGAATTTAAAGGGATGGAGAGCAAGGATTCCCCATTCCTACATGCTTTTGGGTTGTAGTTTGCACAATGTTATTGTGCACTGGAAAAATAATTTTGGGAAGAAGTATCCTTGAAGCAGGACTCTGTTTTCCAGCTGGTGCCTGTCTTTCAGGAAAGCAGCATCCCAGAAGCAGCAGCTCTCTGCCTGGGGCTGCTCTCGTGCCATCAGCGTTGCTAATTGCTTCTCACAACTGCAATTACCGCTCCAATGGCAAAGGAAAGGCATCTCCTGGAAATGAGTTAATGGGGGCAGAGCTGAGGAGAGGGCCCGTGCTGTGCTGGCTCTTTGAGATGCACAACACTGTGAGTGCTCGCTGCTGAAGTTACACAAACAGTGGGGAGGCCTCTCAGCAGCTGTGATGGAGGGAAATGGGAACCTCTGAGAAGCCCTGGTCTGTCAGCAGAGCAGTGGCAGCACTGGGGCATGCCCAGCACATCCCGATCCAGATCAGATCCAAGGGCAAACTTCTGCTCCACTGCTGCTCTGCATTTCGGAAGAGCTGAGCCAAAATGGAGCAGAGACTCATCCTTTTTCCCCTTCAGAACTGACTAGGAAGGAGAAACAGTAGTTGGTGCCAAATGTGGGGCTGGAGCAACTTTAACTGGGTGAACTGCCCTGTTCCTGATCTAAGGTGTTGTCCTACTCTGTCACCCAAACCCTCCATCCCTTGGGAGCTGATTTCAGTCACACAAATCCATTCCTGTACGTAGCTTACATTTCCATTTCTTTCAGGTTGTGGTGTTTTGGACGCCTTCGGGAATGTAAAATATTAATACCTTAAGAAAAGTGTGTATTTTCCTACTAAAAATGGTGCTCATTTAAATGTATCTGCATCTTAAACCCAAAAGAGCCACAGAGTACCTGGTATTTCTTGTGGTTTAATGTGTAATGTGTCTGTAAGTAACTCTGAGCTCTGGGAGAGATCCGTGTTTGCACTGGCACAGGATTTTCTGGGAATGCTCCATGCCTTCACAGCCATTTGCTCTTCACTTCATCTGCAGTGGCAGCTGATGATTCTTGGGTTTTGGTCTTTTGTAGAGGAGAACAGGAACAGCATCATCAACTCCAGCCTGGAATCTGTCATCTCTTCAAATGTAAACAGCTTCCTCAACTCCAACAGCGCTCCCCAGCCCAGCCTCAGCTCGAGTGATCTTGAACTAGAAGTAATTAAGCCCAACAGGCCAAATTCCCTGTAAGTACAATGGTAATCAGTGTTTTGTAGACTCTCCATCCTTAATCTTTAATCAGAGTTGTTTCTTATTCTCAGCCTCGGTAGTTTGCTGAAGAATACAATTTAACGTTTTAATTTTTAATGGGCACCAAACATTTGCCCTCCATTTTTAAGTCGGTCTAAGCAGTGGAATTAGTTACTGTGGGTTACATCTGCCATCGGTTCCAGCTCTGATGGTTTTGCCCATGTGGAATATTTTTGAGCAGAGCTCCCCAGTGCTGCCCGGCCCATCTGCTTGATAACTCCCACACACACAAAGGACTTTTCTTCTGAGTTCAATCCTGTGACTGTTGTCAGTACAGTTGATCTCCGGCCAAATCTATGCTGTTGCTTCTGCTATTGCTTCCTTCATCTGGAAAGTTCAAGGGAAAAAGCAGTGACCTTAGCAGTGCCTCCCTGGGGAGCGCCGGGTTATTTCTGAAGTCCCTGAAGTTGCCGCGGCGGAGCCCTGGCGCGATGGCGGCTCCACTGGGGGAATTTCCTTCCTGCCGGGCCCCACAGCGCTTTCCCACACAGCCTCCACTCCCTGCCACGTGAGGATCTGCTCAGAGCTCCAGGAGATGAAGCTCTGGGCACGCCCTGAGCATCCCCGGGATGGGCGCTGGGAATGCTGCGCCCCTCACGGAGCACCCCGGTGCAGGGACACCGTCCCTGTCCTTCCCAGCCCTCCCACGGCCCCAGACACCCCCAGTTCCTGCTCATCCAAAGGTGCCCCCGTGCCCTGAGGGCAGGCAGGGCCGTGCCGGGGGTGGCTGGGTGCCGGGGGGGCTCGGCACGGCCGGTGCTGGGACGCGGTGGCGCGGTTGCCTTGGTGGGGTTGGGGTTTGAGTGCTGCTCTCACTCCAGCCTTTGGGATGGCGCTCCCAGGCAGGAAGGTAAGTGTGGAACAGGCACAGGCGTCATCCAGCTTCACCATCCGCTCTGCTTCCTCATCATCCTCCTGCTGCCACTAAAGCCTGAGCTGCAGCAGCCTCTCCTGGGCGTGCCCAGCCCCGTGCAGTGCCTGCTCCATGGGGATTCCCCCAGCAAGAGAGCCCTGGGGGCAGGACACACCACCCAAAGGTAGGACACACCACCCAAAGGTAGGACACACCACCCAAAGGTAGGACACCTCCAGATCAAGGCTGGGCTTTAGTACAGTACATTCAGAGTAAAGATGCTTCTCTCTCACGTACAGTACATTCAGAGTAAAGATGCTTCTCTCTCTCGTGCCTGGTTGAAGCTCTGGAATCAGTCACATCCCATTCCCCCAACAGGATGGCTTTACTTTATCCTTCAAAAGAGGAAAAAAATGGTGTGTCTTATCACAGAACGCGTTTTGTGTGCCTGGGTCCTGCTGGGACTTACAAGGATTGCTTGCAAAATTCACAGTTTTTCAGATTCCAAGAGTTGCCTTTTCCTAATGATTTGTTTCTTAACAGAAGTTACAAAGGAATTCAGCAGAAAAACCCAGTTAAAGCTGTGTGAGGCTCTGGGGAGCGGAGGCACCGTGCTGTTCCCAAGGGATTAGGTTAGCAGGCTGGCACGGAACCAGGTGCTTGTGCCAGTTACTGAGCCTTTAGTTCTGTGAGGTGAAACAGGGCTGAGCAGGACAGCACTCGTGGCTCCGACAGTGCTGGTGCCATTTGGTGCTTTTCCACAAGTCCAGTGATTATGAGATAATTTCTGCACATGCAGGAACATATGGGGTTTTGGTCTGTGTTGAGCTAAAGGTTGAAATATGGATCCTAAGGGGGCTAATACCACAGGGCTAATATTCTCTGTGACCCCAAATATTTAAATCAAGTGTCTTTTATCCAATCTTTCAATGAGAAATGAAGCATCTAACTTGATTTTATTCTAAGTGTGTGTGGACGCCACTCCCCCTGCTTGCCCAGCAGCAGGGGCTGTGCCTGTGTTTTTGAGAGCTCCCCGGGGCTCTGCCCTTGCCAGGACTGTGTTTGCAGTGGTGAGGATGAGGAGGGTAAGGAGGGCTGCCAGCAGCAGGTCTGTCCCCAGCCCTGCCCTGTGGCCGGGGCAGGGTGTGTGAATGGTGCCAGTGTCCGGCCGCTCCGTCCCCGCTGCTCCGCGGGGCTGCCCAAATCGTGTCTCCATAAAGACACTTCTGTTTGTCCAGGCAGCTGAGAAATGCGGGCTGTGGGGCAGCCCCGGGCAGCCGCGCGCTCTGGTGCCGCCGTGCCAGGGGTTCTGCTGCTCCCCGGGAATTACTGGGCCCACAGTCAGGGTCTGTGGCCGTGGGGAGGGTCTGGAGGAGCCTTGGGGTTTGTGCTCCTTCAAACGCTGCCAAATCCTCTGCTGCTCCTGTGACACCGACCCCTGAGCTCTGCTTCAGGACTTGGGGGTTTTTCCTTGTGTTCTTCACAATTTTCTGTAATTTTCAGCTGTGGGCCAGGGCTGTTGGGCTGGGGAGCTGCTCAGGAGGGGCTGTCTCCTGGCAGCCCCCAGGAGCGCGTCGGCTGCTGAGCTGGGAGCCTGTGCTCGCCCAGGCTGGGAAGCTGCAGGGAAAGGGCTTGGGTCATTCTGATGTTCTTCATTCCTACCAAGGAGTCCTGATATTCCCGTGGAAATAACTCCTTTGGATTTCAGAGGGAGGCTCCTTGGAGTGCAAATGTGGATGCCTGCAGGCCTGGGGTGTTTCTTGTGCCCCGTTTGCGGCCGTGAGCACCGCTGTGTCCAAGGTGGCCTTTAAATGTGCCAGCTGTAAATTGTGAGCACCATCTGTGAAACGAGAGACGTTTGTTCGAGCTTCTGTTTACAAAAGCGCTTGGCTCCCTGCTGAATGCTCGTGTATCCCCCAGGTCTGCTCCGCCGGGAGCTGCGCCAGCTCCTAAATCCCCCTCGTGAGCGAGTGTCCCATCTTCCCAGCCTCTGCTGCAGCCATGGCTGTGCTGGGATCCCTCACCTGGGTGCTGGCGCCCCTGTCCCCCTCCCCAGGGAAATGGGCTCCTTCTGATATGCTTTCCCTGGAGCACAGTCCGGTCTCCAGTCCGGAGGGAAACTGTTTTGCTCCAAGGCTCAAGCTCTTCCTTCCCAGCCACCAGTCGGGCTTTTACGATGGGAATGCATTTATTTATTAGGGCTGGGTTTATTTTTATGGAGAAGCTGCTCTGGGCAGGAGTTGTACTGGGTGAGTCAGCAGGACTGCTGTCCCGTGCCAGGAGCTGTCACTGCGGCTGCAGCTGGGCACCGGCGCCACCAAACCCTGGGCAGGGATTTGTGTCCAAAGCAGTGCTGGCTTTCTGTGTCCCAGCAGGTCTCCCTGTCCCGTTGGTTTGTGTATCCTGTTGGGCGGCTTCATCCTGCCCCTGCAGGAAGCATTTTCCTTAGAAAGCAGCCAAGCATGAGGCAGAAAGCGCTGTGTTCCTAGCAGAGATGTGTTCTTCAGCTGAGGCAGGGCAAGGACAAGGAAATGGCTTCATACTGATAGGGCAGGGTTAGAGGGGATATTGGAGAGGAATTGTTCCCTGCGAGAGTGCCCAGAGAAGCTGTGGCTGCCTCATCCCTGGGAGTTTCCAAGGCCAGGCTGGACAGGGCTTGGAGCGGCCTGGGGCTGCGGAAGATGTCCCTGCCTGTGTCAGGGGTGGCACTGGGTGGTTCCAGCCAAGGAGATACAACCAGTTTAACACGCTTCCCGTGCTCATCCGTGCCTCCAGGCCTGCCGGTGTTCCCAGTGCTGGTGCCCATCCTCAGGCCCAGGGCACTGGTGGATGGGGCCGTGGGCCAGGCTGAGCCCCCGCACTGCCAGCCCTGGTCCAGGCTGATGCTGCCCCTCCTTCACCCCAGGGACTTGGCATTTAGGGAAATAAGAACCTTGGGAAACTCAGATTTAGTCAGTACATATCTATTTGCATTTAATTTCATTTTCTTGCTGACCAAGTATGGCTATTTCTTGCCCTCTGTGGGTATGGAAAGAAATGAGGAGCAGATCTAAGGTCTAATGGTCATGAAAAAATAACCCAGTTACTGCAAGGAAGAGTGGTTATTCCCACATAAATAAATCTTCATTAGGCATCCCAGTTAAAATTGAACATTTCTCTTTCCATGGCTGAAAATGAAAGAAATTTCAAATATGACTGTCTCCATCAGGGACTTCTCCAAGTGGCTGGGAGGGAGCTGTGGGCCAAGGGACAGGGGACAACACACCAGAGCCGTGGGACTGGGGTGAAGCTGCACCTTCCTCCCATTGCTCTCTTCTGTGCTCTGCTCTGAAGGCCCTCACCATCCCAAATCCCAGTGCCGCATCCCAGAATCATGGAACCAACGGCTGCTGTGGTTTGGAATGACCTTCGAGCTCCTCCATCCCATGGGCAGGGACATCTTCCACTGTCCCAGGTTGCTCCAAGCTCTGTCCAGCCTGGCACTGGACACTTCCAGGGATGGGGCAATGGATCAAACAGGAGAGGGTAGGATTTCTTTTGGAAGAATGGTCTCTTAAAAATGCAGGTAACTTTGACAATTATCAGCTGGGACACATGAAAGCAAAAACACGTGAGGTGAAGCAAACAGACCTTTAAATGCTGCTGGTTCCTCTCCTGGGGAGCTGGACAGAGCAGCAGGAGAGACCAGGCTGTGCCTGCTGTGCTGTGCCTGCCCGTCTGTGCTCATCCAGAGGGGCTGTGGTGAGGCAGAAATGAGTCCTTGACCTGCCTGACCTCCAGTTCCTCTCCCTGTGCTCCCAGGCCCTTGTTCTGCTGAGCTTTCATGGCTCTCTGCTCCGTGGCTCCTGTTGTTTATATTCCTGAAGAATAACGGCAATTAGAGGTGCAGAGTTACAGGAGCGGGTCCCACCCTCATCCTGCCTTCCCAGCAGCCACTTTGGGAATGTCCCTCAGAAATGGCATCTCCGGGACTTCTGTTTAAGAAATTTGCTCATAAATCACGTGCTTCTGTCCCTGAGGAACCTGGGTCCTCACCCGCTCTCCTCCCACCCTGATATTCAGCCCCACTTTAATTTGGAAAAAGGCCAGGGAAGTGCAATGGTGTTGTTTTGCTGTGTGTCACTATAAAAACAGTGACTTGTGCTCAGGGGGGTCCAAATCAGGAGGAATTTCTCCATGGAAAGGGTGCTCAGGCCTTGGAAGGGGCTGCCCGGGGAGGTTTGGAGAGTGCCCGTCCCTGGAGGTGGCACTCAGTGCTCTGGGCTGGGGACAGGGTGGGGATGGGCACAGCTTGGATTTGATGCTCTTGGAGGTCATTCCCAGCCGAAATGACTCTGGGGTTCTGCGTGTTGCTCCTGGGCGGTGCCCAGGAGGGGGTCCCAGGGGATGGGGCTGCCAGCCTGCTCCAGAGCCCCCCATCTTGCACTGGGCTCTAAGGCCCCGAGTGGTTCTCGCTGCAGCAAAGACGTTTCTATTTCACTTTAATTCCATTTTCTGGTTCTCTGCTCACATGAAATGGCAAAGCAAACCCTGTGCTCGGCGCAGGGGCTCTGCCGTGGCTGGGAGCTGCCCGGTGCATTTGGGGTGGGGAACATGGAACTGCGAGGAAATAGGAACTTGATTAATTGCGAGGCTTTGGGCAAAACAAAGCTGTTTCTTCTTCCTTCCACTGCATTGTGGCCGCCTGGCCGGGAGCCACTGCGGCTCCAGAGCGAGCCAAGAGCTGGGAGAGGCAAGTTGGGGCCAGCAGAGCAGGGCTGGGGCTCCCTGGGGACCCCCCTCTGCTGCTCTGTGCCCTGCTGCCCTTCCTTGGGGGGACTGACCCCTGAGCACTCGGTGGGTGACTGCAGGGAGCCCCAGCGGGGAGCTGGCGCTGGGGGGAATTGTCTCCCTCCGTCCTGCTCCCTGCAGCCGCTCAAAGCTCAGCCCAGAGCCCAAAACTCTGGTCTTCTGCCTAATCTGGGTTTGGATGGCCAAGGCCAGCCCCGAGGGGCAGATCTTCGGGCTGCCAAACAATAAATGGCACTTTTGGGGGGTTAGGTAAAATCTTGTAATCAGAACAGCCTTATCTAAACTGCTCTTTAAGAGGAGCAGAGCAGTTCCCGGCTGTGGTCCTAGGCTGGGACAGGAGGTTTGACACCCCATACCTGTGCTTCCAGCAGAGTGGGATGGCTGGAGCTGGTGCAAGAGGTGGCCTGGGTGGTCCCAACCTGGGTCTCCAACCCAGGCTTTTGCTGCTTGAAGTGTTTCCTTCCAGGCAGGGTCAGGGTACTTGATTATTTCATCTCCCCTCCCCTCGAAACCTCCTCGTGGGGCTGCTGAGGGTTTGCATCTTCTGTGCCTCAGACAGGGGTTGGTTTGTGCTCAGGAGGAGCAGAGATTGCTGCCAGGTTAGAACAGAACCCGCCTATCTCCCAGTCCTCTTATTTGAGAAAAGCTCCTAAAATTCCCAGCCTGCTGCTTGGCTGATTCCAGATGACATAACATGCAAACTATCTGATGACTTATTTATTTTTTTTGGTGCAGACTGTTGTGAGGGTGTCTGTGTGTTTGTTTCTTTTAGAGCAGTTTTAGCTTGGGAGTCCTAGATCATGCCTGTGGTGAGAAAGCTCCATAAACCAGAGTGATTCAGGGCTCTGGCAAATGTCCTTAAACCTGGCTCATGGAAAACACAAGCAGCAAACTCAGTAGACTCCACAGATAAATATACTTGAGGCTTAGTTGCTGATGGCCGTATAATCTTTCAATTTGTATCTCTGTATATATATATATCTATATGTACAGAGTTCATATAGAAGATTGAACCTCATGCTCTTGAAGGTCTTTTCCAGCCATAGTGATTCAATGAATTCTTTCCCTTGTGCTTAAATAATCCAGGATTTATTTTCTAAGCATCTGTGTCCTTCCATGAGGTATTTTAAGATGTGTGGAAAAGAGTGATGCTTGTGGGCCGTAGGAGCAGGGGTTGGTTTGGGGAGGACAGAGGGAGGTGACAAAATTCCATCGGAGGTGGGATGTTTCAGGGATGTTTGGGTAAGAGAAGCCCCCAGCAGCGGGATCCTGCCTGCCCCGGCATCTCTGTGCTCTGCTCTGGGCTCACAGGAGGAAAAGGTGGGATCTGTTTTCCTGCTGTGTGGGCTTTCCACGGGCCCTGGAGTTTGGCACAACAACTGTGCAAAGCTTTAGCTCCTTCGCTTTTGGGTCGGCTCCTGGTCTAGAAACTTTCCACAAACTGAACTTGAAAATGAAGCCAGATATCCTCATGAAACAAGTCTCCAGCCTTGTGGCCAGCGCCATGCGACCCAGTGGTCATACATCAAAATATTTTCTCGTGGCTCATCCATTCAAACAAAGGAAATTTGTCAGGCTGAGAGCCCTCTGTTAACGGGAGCAGGCGCCCATCGCTGCTGCCCCAGCAGGAATGGGTTGGGGGTGGCTCTGAATCCTCTGCCTTGCCTTGGCCATGGCTGTGCTCCTCTGGGGTCCGGTGTCACAGGGGGGCTGCAGATGGACAGACAGATGGACAGAGGAACGGCCTCTTCAGAGGCTCTGCACTCCAGGCCATCCCCCAGCTCCTGACTCCCACCATCCGCAGCTTTTCCCAGTGCTGCCCCTCAGATGTTTCTGCCTTTGAAGAGCACTGTTCTGTTTGGGTGGTGCTGTGGGAACATCTAAGGGTGCTTCTCACAAGCTGAATTAATTTAGCTTTCCTTGCAAGGGTTCTAAAAAAGCACCTTTAGCTTCAGCGGCACATGATGCTTAAGAGGCAGCTTTCTGGAAAGCCTTGGGAAAAAAAAAGAGATCTTGCACGCCGTTGCTTTCCTAATTCCTGTAATTAGTGTGGAGATCGCTGCATAGCAGCATCTTCTTCAAAGAAACTGTCTCAAACAAATATTGGCTAGTGGAAATTTTACTTTCAAATAGAGCAGGATTTGAAATCCATCCCAGTCGCTGTGGGGGGCTGGATGCAGGAATCAAAGATGCTCCACCAAAGCCTTCCCCGGGGCAGTCACAGGCACTCTGTGTGCTGAGCTGCTGTGTGGAGCTCAGGAGCGTCATCCTGCTGGCCAGGCCTCTCTTTTTCTCCTTTCCTCCCCTGCCTGCCTTGCCCCCTTTGATTTTGGGGTCCCGCGGTGCTCTGCTGGCCCAGCCTGCTCAGCCCCCACGTCCGGCTCTGCCCCCAGCCCCTCTGCTCGGTCGGCGTCCGAGTTTCCTTTGGGCAGGATCTCAAGTGTGAGCCCAGCCAAACCTTTCACTGAGCCTGCTGAAAGCAAAGTGATGGTACATTAGGTCTTCCTGCCACCTATAAATGTCACCTCAGATGAAAGATGGCAGAGAAACGGCCGAGTGCATTCTTTGGTTCCTCTCTTTGCAGGGAGATCAAATTCAAAACCAGGGACGCAGCCCAGACTCTCCCTTGGAAGAGTCTTTTGGCGGCTCTGGGAGTGTTTTTGAGGCAGTGCCGGGCTCCAGCCGCAGCACGCAGCGCTGGGAGTGCTGAAAGCATCCCAGAGCTGCGCCGTGGCCCGGCAGCTCCAGCTGCCAGCGCTGGCAGGAGCTGGGGGGACGTGAGCGGGGTTCAGATGGGGACCCCCCCTGCCGCCCCATCCCACTTCCCAGCACGAGGCTGACAGTTCCCCCGAAGGCACCGAGGGGAGCAGGGCTGCTGGCTCACAAAGACATCGTGTCTCCTCTGAAAGGAGATCCTTGTGCCCAATTAATCTGCTAAATTAGCTGGAGCTGTCAGGCCACGGCTTTGCCCTCACCTGGGGGTAACCCAATCCCGCGGCTGCTGTGCAGACACTGGTGACAGGGCAGTGCTAAGCTGGGACATTGTCAGCAGCACCAGGGCTGGCACCGGTCCCACGGGCCGGCAGTGAGGGATCTGCAGGGGAGCTGTCCTGGCTGGGCAGCGGGAAGGGAACTGCTGGGACCGAGGAGCACTGAGCCATCTTTTGGAGCTGTCTGCAGCAGCGCTTGGAAGAACAGGAGTGCCAGCGCTCTGGAGCTGAGGAAAATCCCTCTGGCTTCAGACTTCAGCTGAAGGGAGGAGTGGGGAGAGGCCAGGGAGGTCAGGGGTAGGAAGGGCTCCCTGCTCCAGGCAATGCCCGGGCTCACACTGCGGACCCTGGGGGAGCCCCAGGAGCAGGGGAAGTTTATGCCCTTCTTTTACCACAAACATGCTGTGGGGGCTGGAGCCCCCCTGCTCTGGAGCCGGGCTAGGAGAGCTGGGGCTGCTCACCTGGAGAGGAGAAGGCTCAAGGAGACCTCGGAGCCCCTTCCAGGGCCTGAGAGAATTGGAGAAGGACTTGGACAAGGGTCTGGACTGACAGCGGGAATGGCTTCCCACTGCCAGAGGGCAGGGTTAGAGGGGATATTGGGACAAAATCCTTCCCTGAATGGATGGGAAAGCCCTGGCACAGGGTGCCCAGAGCAGCTGTGGCTGCCCCTGGATCCCTGGCAGTGCCCAAGGCCAGGCTGGACAGGGCTGGGAGCAGCCTGGGACGGTGGGAGGTGTCCCTGCCATGGCTGGGGTGGCACTGGATGGGCTTGAAGGTCCCTTCCAGCCCTTGCTCGAGCTGGAGGTTGGGTTGGCATCACAGCAGTGGGTGCAGCACAGGGAGATTTGGGAAAGAGCAAGGAATAAGAAGTGGAAAAATACCCAAGTAGAAAAAAGTGAATTAAAGTATTAATCTTTGCTGTATTTGATTACTGGGAAGGGTTCTCCAAGGTTACATGTCCAGCTTGATGGCAGGGAGAGAAATTGAGGCTGGGCCAGTAAACTGGGAGGGTTGTGGTGCTCACACCTCCCAGCGGGGCTGCACGGGGAGGGGCTCTGCGGCTGCAGGAGGAGAGTCTTGCTGGTTAGAGCTGCTGAGGCAAAAATGTTATTACAAAGTTTGGTGGTTTTGAGTGAAAAAAAAAAAAGATGAAAAAAGAAAGAACAGAACTAACATGGCGTTTCTTTTGATAAATATGATCGAGTTGGATTGTGTCAGTGTTGTGGTCTTCGGGGCTTGCAGTGAAATGCTCTGATCAGCTCTCGTAACTGGTGTTTGCAGAATGCTGCAGAGCAAAGCAGCACGAGGCCAAATGGACAAAACGAAATTACGAAAACCAAGAACATGCAGAAAATTATTACGCAGTGGATTTACTGGTCCATTATTCTTAAATCACCTTCTCAGGCCCAAGTAATCCCCATTGTTTTTCCCACTGCCCTCTGTGGGCAGTGTGGGCTCCTCGTGCTGCAGGGAGGAGATTTACATGCCAAAAAATTAGAGTTTGAGCCCGTGGTGCTGATGAGGCTCAAAGAAACTGTCTTTGTTCTCTGTTAGGATCTGAGCCTGGAAGTGGCCTCCTGTCAAGTTATGTGGGGAATATTCCTTAGCCAGGAATGAATTTTTTTACGGAGGGGAAGAACTGTTCTGGCCGTTTCCAGAAACGGCTTAAAAAGTGAAAGGAACCTCTCTCCCTTTGGGGAGCTGACAGTGCCAGCTCGTGGGGGAATTGCTGCTGCCATCCCGAAATCTGTGCCCTCCTGGGGTGGAGCAGAGCCCTGTTTCTCCTCTGGGGCTGGTGTGGGGCAGAGCAGGCGGATCCCCCACTGCCTTCCTTGGGCCATCCGGGTGTCCCTCCTGGCTCCCTGCAGCAGAGGAGGGCTTGCCTTGGGGAAATAAGCACCAAATGCCCTCACTTTGCACCCAGAGCCAGGCTCCCAGGGCTGTGGGCAGCGCGGGGTGGGTGCTGCAGGGCTGGACCCACCGGAGCCTTGGGCAGGGGTCAGGGCTGTCCTGCCCCGGGCCAGGTGAGGGTGGCTGGCAGCAAGGACAGTGCCCTTCTGTATCCCTCAGCTTCCCTGCAGCTCCAGGCTCCCAAAAGGAGGTCACCCTCAGCCACACAGCTCAGGTTTAGCTGCCTGTGGCTGGCAGAGCCAGCTCGGCAGCGCTGCGGGGCCGCCCGGGGCACAGGATGTGTTTAGCTCAAATATTTGATCCTCCCAAAACCCCCCCACAGCTGAGCTGGGAGCTGTGATCCCACAGGGACTTTAATTTCCTTCATTTTCCAAGGATCCCATATGGTTGTTGGGGTGGCAGATGGGAGAGTTTTCTTTTCAGGGGGGATGTAAGATAGCAGTGCATTGGATGCCAGAGAGGAGTGAGATTTCTGGAGGGCTGTTGAGTTCTGCTTAATTGCAAACAGAATTTGTTGGTGACTAGTGCACCCAGCCTTGCAGCATTATCTCGTGTTAGAAGCTGCGGCACGATGGAGGAGCCATGACTAAGACACTGGTCCTGATTTACCAACACTTCCCTCCTGAACTGCCAGTTTGGCTCCCTGCTGCCACATTACAACTTTCCTGTTAATAATTAAGGGCTTTAACACAGTTTGAAAGCACTTGGTTCAACATAAAACCCTCCAGCCTGATTTTGAGTCTGCTGAGAGCCTTTTGGGCTGAGAGGAAGAGGGAGGGGGGTATTGATGGAGCAGAAAATGCAGCTGCTGAGTGAAATATTGGACAGGAATTGTTCCCTGTCAGAGTGGGGAGGTTCTGGCACAGGGTGCCCAGAGCAGCTGGGGCTGCCCCTGGATCCCTGGCAGTGCCCCAGGCCAGGCTGGACCGGGCTGGGAGCAGCCTGGGGCAGTGGGAGGTGTCCCTGCCATGGCAGGGGTGGCTCTGGGTGGGCTTTGAGGTCCCTCGCAGCCCCAGTCATTCTGTGACTCTGCGTCCCGTCCAGGCTGGTTCGTGTGGCTGCCTCCATTCGCTGCCCTGCCCCATCTCCCCCTGCCTGTCCCAGTGGGAGAGCAGTCACTGGTGGGTCTGAGGCTTGCTGGCAATTCTCTGTTTTAAGCAAATGTGCGGCTGTTACTGAAATGCTGTTCCCTGTTGTCACCTGGAGCTCACCTGGCGGGAGGACACCTGTGCTGGTCCTGCAGCTTCCTGCCCGCGGCGCTTGCTCACGCTGAGAACTCATCCACTGCTGACTCTCTGCTTACTCCCTCGCTCTCTCCAGCATTAGCAGCAGGCTCTGAGCTCCGTGCCAGCATCCTGTACCAAAGCAGCCCTGGCATCTCCTCCCTCTGCACCATCGAGCATCATCCGTCTGCGCCGGGAATGTGGGACAGCAGCTCCAGCTCTCCTCCCCAGGCTCAGAACTCATCCTGGCCTCTCTCATTCAAGCGGAAAAGGTTTCAGATGGTTTATTTAGAAATGACTAAAGCAGGGAAATATTCCCACACACGGGAAATCAGCCAAGCAGCCAAGTGACAAGAGAAACCCATGTGCTGGGTGTCATCAGGATTACAGAGGGACACGTCCGTGTTGTTGCAAAGAAGATCCTGAAATCTGTGCTGATGGAGATGAGGAACTGGTAAATGGAGGTGTGGGAAAGGTCTATACTGAAGAATTTGAGATTTTTTTGCACCAGTTTGGTCAAGTGATGCTGACCACAGGCCATTTTAACTGCTTATTTCTTTAAATGTGTCATTTTTTCCACCCAAACGAGCATGCAGCAACATTACTCCTGAGAGAGCAACACTGCACAGAGTTTAACATCATTTTTCTGCCAGACTGGAGCCCTGGGAGCTGGTAGTCAGGTCTGGGGTGGTGCTGGCCGTGCCCAGGAGCTGCTTCCTATCCATCACTCCAAGCTTTGCTGGGACCTGCAGCACTGCTTGAGCTCCGTGAGCTTCCCAAACCCGGGCTGCCTCCCGTTTCATTTAGGTGACAGAGCCATGCCTGCTGCTGAGCTGCAGTCTTGTCCTTGTTTCAGCAGAGCTGAAGTGCCCAGGCATTACATAAAACTGTAATTTTCTTTTTTCTTGTTACCTTTGAGAAGAACCTTATGTTCTTCAGCTAGGAATAGATCAGGGAGCAAAGGGCTGGAGGGTCCTTGATGTGTTTCACTTCTGTCAGGTACTGATCGTGTCAGAACAGGAATATTGTTGTTTATTCTTGAGGTGATTTCATGAAAGGGCTGGAATGCTTCGGTGGGCTCTGCCCATCCATAGCTGTGAGGTGTTCTGTGGCAGAAATAGCCCCGAGTTCCACAAAAATAAACAAGTTGTAAACATGTTTGAAGTGCAACCGATGTCCTCTCAGCCAGGAGAACAAAGCAGCAGAAGTTGTCTGGAGACCTGCTAAAGGGGCTCAGGGAGCTGCACATGCCTCGGGGCCCGAGCCGGGTGAGGAGCGCCAGAGGCAGCCTGGGCAGGGGAAGAGGAATGAAAGAGGCAGGTTAGGAGAAGGGATCACAAAAAAATTCCTTTAGCTCCAGCAACTCCAGCAGAGTCTTGAAACAAGAGTTACTGCTGCTTTTTTCACGTGTTTGGGCAGCAAACTAAACATCTGCATGGGAAAGGCAGCGCGTACGGCCGGCACGGGAAGCGGGGAGGAGGATTTAGCTCCTAAATTCATTTCCAAGCTCGGTGTTTGCCGGAAGAGTGGCATTGGCAGAGGGACACACGGAGTGGAAGGTGCAGGTGCCCCTGGCGGTGCTGTGGCACAGTGCCCCCCGTGCCCAGCAGTGCTCCCTCCCTGCGGGATCTCAGCCTCTGCTTCCGAGGTGCAGTCGGACCAGCAGCAAGGGCAAGAGCCTCAGGATGCCTCGGGCTGCGGACTCGTGGGGTTCCCCCAGCTGCTCCTGCTGGGGAAAGGTCCATTCTCACTGCGGAAGGCTCGAATTTGAGCCGCTTCTTTGTTTCCCGCTGCTGATGGTTTTGGTTCTTAGCAATTCTCTCTGTTTTGTTTCCACTGTGCACCCAACAGGAAGAGCCCCTCGCAAAGCCCTCCCGAGTAAGAAGAAGGAAAAAAACCATCCAGCTGACACTTGCTGCCTGCAGGCAGCAGCCAGAACTTCCCCCCAGCCTCTCACCACCTCTGCTCTTTTTGTGAGAAACGGAGGAAATTGGATCCTACAAGAAAACTGTTTTTGAAACGCCAGAGACCTCGGGGTAGCCTGTTCCCTCACGTGCACTGACATCTCCAGCGAGGCAGGACTCGAGTCTGGCACTCACATAAGCTCAGGAAGGTGACACTCAAGCAGCAGCTTGAAAATAAATACCTGTATTTCATGGGAGGGAGGTGAACCCTTCATACCCATCACACCCGGGGTCTGTCAGTGCTGGGGAGCAGTTCAGGTGGGTCCTGAGCTATCCATGGATTCTTCTGGAGGAAATGTTCTGGAAGGACTTGCAGAGCAGCTCAGTCACTGCGGGACCATGTTCATCTCCTCTGATGGGCACGGGGTGCTCTGCACACCCCAGTGCACACGCTGGCATTAGTGAACCATTCTCTCCGTGGTTTTGCTGAGCACAGAGGGTTTTCTGTGACACCAAGGATGCAAAGACGCCAAAATCCTGCTCCAAACTAGCGATAACTTCTTCGGCAGAGGCTGGCCCGAGGGGTGGTGCTTTCAGGCTTTTTTCCCTGATGGCTCTGAGAATCCATGGCAGGGGTGGCTCTGCTGTGATGAGCGGAGGCAGTTGTGGAGCGATGTCAGAGCGATGTGAGGAGCAATGAGAGCTGCATTCTTTGGCCATGATTTCATCTCAGACAGTGCAGTAGCAATTGCTAGTCCTGGAGCCCTGTGCCAGTGGATTTTCCTTCCTTCGTGCAGCGGAGAGGACCTGGGTTCATGCCGTGTCACACTGGCCATCATGCTGGCACACCCAGTGCCGTGTCACACTGGCCATCATGCTGGCACNATGCTGTGGCACACCCAGTGCTATGTCACAGTGTCTGTGCCATGCTGGCACACCCCGTGCCATGTCACAGTGGCCGTGCCATGCTGTGGCACGCCCCGTGCCATGTCACAGTGTCTGTGCCATGCTGGCACACCCAGTGCCATGTCACAGTGTCTGTGCCATGCTGGCACACCCCGTGCCATGGCCTCTTGCACCTGGAGCCTGCTGCCCGCAGCCACAGGGGTGGGAGGGCCGGTGGGTGTTGGTGGCCACTCTCAGCAGGGCAGGCTCAGCCACATTTTGGTCACCAGCTCAAGTGCCCACCTTGGCCCGGCTCCTCTTGGGGAAGGGAATTGCTAGGCCGTGTCTTTGAGAGAACTGGTGCTCGAAGGGTTCCTTTTGGCACTTTGGGATGTCCTGGTGATGTTGGTAGCGGCTCCTGTTTGGGGGTGGGAATGGATGGCGTGTATCTGGTAAGTACCAATGGCTGTCAGGTTTGGTAAAGACTAAGGAAAACTCATTTTCCAAAAGATGGACAGTTTTGATGATAGAAATGCTGAAGGATTGTTTTTAAATAGTGATGATTATTAGCAGAACATTTTGAGGATCTCGTTAATAGCCTGCCTGACAGCATTCCCTGATTTCCCAGCCTCTGGTGAAGTCATGCTGCACTCACTGCTGTATCCCGTTTTTCTATGTGTGTAATCTGACATAATAAAGGTGTTGCCTGTAATTTCAGAGGGAGTTAATCAGTGTCTGTTGAATCCAGTCACACAGCTTCTGCAAGGAGTCAAGCCAAGAGTGTGGCCTTAAGCAGAGATGGTCCAATTTCCAAGGGGAAAGCATTCATGTCATAAATATCCCCCTGTGGAGGCACCAGAGGACACTGGGGAAGGTTAAATGTTGGTCTGAACTCCTGTAGGGGTGAGATTCTCCGCATGTTCTGCAGCCGCCATTCCCTGAAACCCTTCCCTCTACCCAGGAGGCCCCAGCTGAGGGATGAGGACATCCTGGGGGTTGTGCCCTGTCCCCACCTCATCACAGACCTGTGTGACCAGAGGTACTGTCCCTCTCACAAGGAAAAAAACCTAAGTCATGGTGCTTTTACAAAACTTCTTGTTTTTACAGAGGCATCTGCAGTGTGGAGAGGGATTTCTGGTGTTCTATCAGGGATGGAGTTTCTAATCTGAATTGGATAGGGAGTAACAGTGAGTTGCTAAGCACAGAAGCAGTAAATGAATCAGAGTCAAACTGGTATCTTAGTACAACAATTGCTTTTTGGTGAGCCTTAGAATGACCCGAATCAAACAATTTGGAAAGACCCAAAAACTTGTGTGTGCAGTTACCAGTTCAGTAACTCGATTCAGCTCCAGTTGACAGCTGTGGCTTCAGGAATCAGCACAAGGGGAAAAAGGGATGGAAAACATGGAAACAAAATCAATGACATTTTTATTCACTGAATGCATGAGCACCACAAGTGACAGACACAGGGGGGTGGAGGCTGCTTGCAGGCATCAGTAATGTCCAGAAATACCAGCAGCTGTTTCTGGGAGCCCTGGGGGAAGCACGAGGCAGGTAAGTGGCACACGGGGCGCCAGGTGCGATGGACGGGGCAATGGAGTGGGGGTTAATTGGAAGATCCAGCGCTTGTTGTCCAGACAAACGCAGGTCCAGCCTTGAAACACTTCCCAAGGTCTCGGCACTTCATCTCCTAGCTGTGTCTCCTGCTGGGAATACTCCCAAGGCACTCGCTGTCGTCGGCTGTCGTCTCTGTGGCTGTTTGTTGCTGTGGTTGCACGTTGATAAGGTCTCTGGTTATGTCTTGCAGCCCTCAGAATCCAAGCCCAACGTCACCCCTCTCACCGTCCTGGCCCATGTTCTCTGCGCCATCAAGCCCTATGCCCACCTCCTCTACGTCCAGCGACTCATCCCCCATCAGGTCTGTTGCACAATTCGCTTGGCTTTTCGTTGCTTTTGCTGTTTTCTGTTTGATTTCCCCGGTTTCCCCCACTTCACTTCCCTTTCCCTTGGCATCCTGCTCGAGCCCTTCCCAACCCGGCTGTCTGCACTCAGCAAGAGGGGAGCTTTCACACCCTCCTCCTTGGAACACCCCGAGCCCCGGCGGAGCCTGCAGCCCCCCGGGTCAGGGGAGCAGGGGCTGTGCTCGGTGGCGTTGCTGGGCTCAGGTCAGCTCAGCTCAGCTCCTGCGCTGGCTTTGCTCTGCTCTGAACAGGTAAGAAGTGCAGTGTGAGGAGTGAAGAGCCTTTGAGAGCTCTGCCATCCCTGGTTCTCTGGCTGTGGCCTCGTCTGGGACCCCAGGAGGGTGATGGACACGGGGTGGCACGGGCTGCTCTGTGCCCAGGCGAAAGATCCTTGGGCATTGCTGGAGCAAATGGTTCCTGGAAGCTGCAGACAAACCAGCAGAGGATTCCCAGCAGCTCCCGGAGCAGTGGGTCAGGCTGGGCTGTGTGCCAGCCCCTGGGGGCCCCCTGTGCCCTGGGGTGCCTGGCACCAGAGCAGGGGCTGCCCGGGGCTCCCGTGCCCTTGGCACCAGTGGTGCCATCGTGCCCTGAGGGCATCATGAGCCTGAAAATACCTTCTGTTCTTCATCTGATAGTCTCCGGCACTCCACGTGAGCGGTGCCGCCCCGGCAGTGAAGGACCCTCTGGAGTGGGAGGATTGTTTGCCCATCCTGGTTTTTAAGTGTTTGGGAGCTGCTCGTGTCAGGCAGCTGGAATTTGGAGAGGAGAGATCTCCGTTTTGGGGCTCTCTTTGCAGCAAAGCCAAAGCCATTCCCAGCACCCGGGTTTGGAGTTCGGTGTGCAGGGGGACTGCTCTTGCCATGAAGTGTTGCTGCTTCCCTGGGCTCCTCCGAGGAACTCGGGGGAACTTCAAGTCCTTGGGAAGATAAAAATTGGTAAAACCACCGATCTGAAATGGTGACACCTTGTTCCCCACCCCAGCAGCTCCTGGGGGCACTTCATCACTTCCCTGGGCGGTGTCACAGCTGGGCAGCAATGCTGGATGTGGCTGGATGCTCGAGCGGCCAGGGCCAGCCTGGGGTGGCACTGTCACCGTCACCACGGCCTGGCAGCGTCCCAGCTTTCCACCAGCCCTGCTCCAGCCCAAAGCTGGGAAGGATGGGTGGGGATTCCAGGTTCAGGGACAGCTCTCTGCCTGTGCTGTGCCTGAGCAGCCCTGAGGTCCCACATTTTCCACTTTCTGCCAGCAGTTTGCTCCATTCCTGGCTCTCCCTGCTCTATTCCCTCCCCTGCAGCGTGGGCACGCTGACACTTCTAACAGACTCTCATGGCTGTAAAATCTTTTACCTTCATGTACAGGCTCTAAAGAGGTGCAGCAAATTCTTCACAGACCTGCTTGGCTTTCTGTTTCGAAATAACTTTCCAAAAGTGCTAATTCTTCCTTGTGAAACTCTCCTTGTGGTTGCAGCTGCACTTGGATGGGTTTGGCAGAGTGGGGCTGGTGGCCGTGGGTCATTGCCAGCACCTGCTGCCCCCTTTGCTCTGTGCCAGCCTCTGGTCGGTGGTGGCCCCTTAGGTACGGAACATTCCAGCTCCAGCCTAGAGCCTGGAGCTGTCCTGGGGACCCCTGACTTGTGCTGGTGCTGTCTGGGCACCAGTGTGGGCTCCAGTCCAGGTGGTGCCCGCAGGGCTCAGACTGGGATTGGCGTTGTGGTGAAACGTGGCTCATCCCCGAGAGCCTTCAGCCTCTGCTGCTGTCTGGCTCCTCATCCCTGGGCAGCGTGGCAGAGCAGCAGCCCCNCCTTCTTTCTCTGCTGACAACTCCCTGGAGTCCCTCCATGTGGTGTCGTGCCGTGGCAGCCCCCGGCAGCCGGGGGGCTGCGGGTGGCCCTGCCCCACTCGTGCCTCTCTTGCAGCTCCCCGCCGCGCAAGGCCCGCGCGCTCTACGCCTGCAAAGCCGAGCACGACTCCGAGCTCTCCTTCACGGCCGGCACCGTCTTCGACAACGGTGAGTGCCGGGGGCTCTGCTCGGCCCGGCCCACGGCGGCCGCAGCTGCTGGGGCCCTGCAGACCCCTCCTGCAGCTTTCTGGGGAGCTCTGCCCGCCCTGGTGTTTGCCGCGCACAGAGCCCTTCCCAGGGGGAAGGGGAGATTGGGTTCCGGGGATCAGCGCCAGAAATACTCGGTGATGTTGCCGTAAGGCTTTGTGCAGGAGATGGGGGAGCCACGTGTGCTCTTTCCCTCTGGATACGAGCGCTGGGGCAGGTGGGCTTTGCTCCCTGGGAGGCCGCGCCAATGAACACAGGTTTGGTGTTTCCTGCACCAGGAGTTTGTGCCCCGCGGAACCGAGCAGCTCTGGCTTAGTTTTAATCCCAGTGTAAAGAAAAAAAATTTTACTACTTTCCAAGTCATTCTTGGCTTTTAAATGTTAAGCATTGTCATTTGGGAAGCTGCTACCACAGGCACTGGTTTTGCCCTGGGATATAGAGGCAAATACAGCAGAAAAGGGAGGAGAATGAATACATGTGAATTAAAGACAATCCTTCTCCGAAGCAGCTCCATAGTCATCTAATAAATAAACATGGTCTCCCCTCCGAGGGCCCGTGGGAATCAGAGCAGCTAGGAGGGGAACAAGTTTGAATTAAATACATTATGTTTGCTGATAAAAATCAATGGATTATTCAAGGGAAAAAGTACACAGCGTGTTCCAGTCACTCAGCAGCACAGCCAGGGCTCACGTTGGCTGGAGGACGTGAGGTAGAACCAGCCTGGCTTGGTGGGGGTCCTGCAGTGACCAAGGGGCTTTACAAACCCCAGCGAAGGCAGAGGGATCTTGGCAGAACTCGGAGCCAGGTTCTAGTTGGACTCGGAGCTCCTGTGGGGCTGCACGTGGCTGAGCAGCAGCTTGGCCCAGCTGGGGCTTGGGGCTGCTGCTGCCCACAGGGGCAGCACCCACGGGGGCACCTCGAGAGCTGCATTTCAGCTGGTGCCTCGTGCAGCTGACCCCAGAGACGGAGTGAGGGAGTGAGGGCAGACCTGCCGAGTCACGGGAGCCCAGGGAGCTCCGGGAGCTCTGGAACACTGCCTTCCCACCATTCTGGTGGGAGGGGGATGTTCCTCTGCCTGCAGGCGTAACCCTGGCCTGGCTCCTGCAGAGTCAGCAGATTTTTGGGAGTTGATTGAATAAAGGAAGGCTTTTGAGGACTGATCAGGTTTCTGGTTGTGCACAATCAGGTTGCAGGGTTTGCTTTCCCGCTGGGATTGTTCCCTCATGCAATTTCCCTCCCAGCCTGGGCCCAGGCCAAGCCGGGATGTGCAGAGTTACCGTGTGATGGAGTTAACCGCGTTCTCTCCAACTTCCAAGAGGTCTTAGCTCAAATCCGGAGGAAGTTTTGAGCCCGTTTTTATCCCAAATACTTCACTCCCCTCAGCCCAGCAGCCCCAGGGAGTATTTGGAGCCTGGAGCTCGCTCGGTCCTGCAGTGGGATCCGCTTGGTGAGGGAAAGGCCGAGGAGTCCTACGGGGATCAGACAAGGACAGAGCCCTTCAGCTGCCTTGGTGTGATCACAGAATCACGGAATGGTTTGGCTCAGAAGGGACCTTAAAGATCATCTTCAGCTCGGTTTCCTTTCTTAAAAAATCAGCCCAATTCACAGGTCTGACCTGCCCTTCCCCTGTCTCCACAGTTCACCCATCCCAGGAGCCCGGCTGGCTGGAAGGGACCCTCAACGGCAAGACAGGACTGATCCCTGAGAACTACGTGGAGTTCCTATGACTGTGGGGTGCGCAGTGGTGCTGCTGAGCATTCCATGGTATCCATGGGGAGCGCTGCAGGCCCCGTGCCCTCGGGCACCGTGTGGCCGGCGTGAGGACACCCCTGTGCCCGCTGCTGGCTCTTCGTGTGCACCAGACGTCGCCTCTCCTCCCGCCCCGCCGGGCACACGGAGAGACTCCCCCAGCGCCGAGCTGGGCGTGCTTCCAGCCCACATCCCAGCGATGGAAAACCCGCCAAGGGACAGCTCTGGGTGCTCCGAGGGGCCGAGCTGAGACCGGGAATGGCCCCGAGGCGGGGGCTCCCTGCAGGGGGACATTCCCCGGCCCCCACCGAGGAGGAGTCCTGTGCTCCCAGAGCCTTCCCTGTGCTTCCCTGGCTGCCCCAAGCAGCTCTCGGTGCTGCCGGGGAGCTCCCCGAGTTGTGGGGCAGGGGAAGGGCCAGGCTGAGCCCCTTGGCGGCCGGGCGGCCCTGGGGGTGCCCCCTCTGCCACCGCAGCTCTTGCGGGCGAGAGCGAGCCCCGGGTGGGCTCTGCAGGGCTCGGGGCTGGCAGGGCCTGCCAGGTGGAGAGAGGATGTTTTGGACCAAACCTCTCAAACTCTTTTTTATTTCCAGGATTTTGATTTTGTGGGGTGCCCCTCGGTGCGTGTGAGGTGAGCGGCCCACGCTGCCCTCCTGCTGCAGACCCAGACAAACCCCGCTCCTGTTGTTTGGCTGTTTGGTACCTCCCCTTCCCAAACGCCGCTGTACAGACACATCCATGCTCCTGCCGGTGCCCAGGCCGCTGATGTGCCCTGCTGGAGCTGCCTCTGCCTCTCTCCAGCCTTGTTTTTCAGGCCTCCCCTTGCTTGCAGCCTCCTCCGTGCCAAGTCCGTGCAGTGCTGGTTGTGCCAGGTGAATTATCTCCATCCTTGCGGGGCATTTGCTGTTGGTGTGGCCAAGATGAGGCTGTGGAGAGCCCGGGACGAGCCCTCGGCTGCAGCAGCCCCAGCTCCTGCCTCCACGGACACCCCTCGAGAGCTCAGCGGGGCGAGTGTGCAAGCCCCTCATCATTCCAGGCCCTTCTGAAGGGGCAGGGTGGGAGAAGGAGCCCTGTTGGACTGCAGAGCTGGGATTTTGAGAGCTGGAATCTTATTTTATAAAAAGAAAGTCTCAAAAGAACCCCCAGGCCCTGGCGCTGGGGATGGATGTCGTGGCTTTTTGTAACAGTTTTAAAGACTCCGAGTGACTGAATTGCTCTATGTGTCACTTTTTATTTTTGAAAGGATTAATGTATAAATAGAGTATCTTAAAATATTATGAGGAAAAGATCTATATTTGATATTTTTAGCAGAGCTGTAAGGAGAGACGCGAAGGACATTTGAAGCCAGTCACCGAGAGGCTCCAAACCCCCTGACCCCCAGGCTGGAGCTGCTGCTTCCTTCACCCCGTGGTGTCACTTTGAGAGAAGGGAGCTGAAATTTCAGCCCTCTTCACGTTTTTGTCCCCAGTAATTAAACTTCCTGGGCTTTTGTCTCGGGGGAAAAAAAGAGGAAAGAGGCGATCATTTTTTTCCTGCTTTCCCTGGTGGGTGGCACAGCTCATTCCCATGGGATCGCACCCTCTCTGTAGCACTCTGACCTCTTGGGGAACGCTCTGGGCCCCTCACACAGCTGGTATATTTTGGGGAGGGGTGAAGTCCCCAAACTGCCTCGTGGTCTCTGCTCTGAGGTGTTGGATGAAGAGGGCGAGAGGTTTGTAGGGATAAAATCCGGTGTTTCCCTAGCACGTTGCTGGTTCATCTCCGTCCTTGGACTTTATAGCCAACTTTTGTGCTGTTTCTTGGCTTTCCTGAAGGCAAGGATGAGGCCAGGCTTTATCCAGGCCTGGCATCAGATGGGGCTGGGCTCTATCCAGCCTTGGCTTAGGATGAGGCCGGGCTTTATCCAGCCTTGGCTTAGGATGAGGCCGGGCTTTATCCAGCCCAGCGTCGCTCTGTGGCTGTGCCGGGACCTCGGGGCTGGCGCTGCCTGGGGCGGGTGTGTGAGAGCCCCTCCCTGGGGGTGGCAGAGGGATGGGGAGGGCTGATGGAAAGGATTTAAAAAACCCCTTAATATTTCATCTGTCAGCAGTGTTTGTGTTTGTAACTGTCCTGTCCCGAGCCGCTCCCTCCTGCCTTCCCGGGATGCTGCTGGAGATGAATGGGAATTGCAGACCTGCCAAGAGCCCTCCAGAAGGCTTTATTTGGGGACAGGGTATTTAGGGGCCTGCTTAGCAATGCTGTGTGAGCACCAGCACTGCGCTGCTCCCGCCGTGTCCCCACAAAACCTTTCCGTGCAGGGTTCCCCCCCCGGCTCCTTGGATACTCCAGTTACTCTGAGACTGGAGTAAATTCCTTTTCAGAGGCACTTGGGACCTTCTGCATGAGCTACCTAGAGAGTTTCTGGGAGCAGAAGTCCCACGCAGATGTATTTACAAGATTTCTCCAGGAGGAAAGGAAATCAAACCGAGGCAGAAGTTATTGCTCTTACAGGAGAGCCAGTGGAGTATTTTTTTTTAATTAAAATTTTCCAACATGAAAAACTTGTCTGGAACGCTTACTAAATGTTCCCATTTTGAGCTGGCTTTAATACTGTAGTAAACACTGGTTTATTCCAAGAGAAATTAAAGATAGGAAATATTTTTTTAAACCAGCCTGACACAGCATTTGATGCTTAATATTAAAGTCATTAGTCAAAATGAAACAAAAGCTGGGTGGTGATGCTGGCGATGGGCAGAGCCTCTCCCGCAGCCCCTGGCTGGTCACTGTGGGCATGAAACCAAAAAAAAGAGCTGGTGCAATGATGTCTGCTGGAGCTGGCATCAGAGGAGTCTCTTGGTGCAGCCCTGCCTTGTTTCACGCTGATGGCTGGTGTTCCACAAGGGCGCCGTGAGTTTGGTTTGGGTTTGGTGGCACTTGGATTAATCGGGCTGGGCTGGGCTTGGTGTTGGGCTGNTGGGTTTGGGTTTGGGCTGGGTTTGGTGTTGGGCTGGGCTGGGTTTGGGGCTGGGCTGGGATCAGGTCGGGTTGTGGTTGGATTAGCTGGGTTGAGTTGGGTCTTGGCTTGTGCTTGGGTTGGATTTGGTTTGCCGTTGGACTGGGGTTGGCCGGGATGCTTGAGGCCATTTCCTCTCGTCCTGTCTCTGGCTGCCTGGACAAGAGGCCAAAGCCCTGGTTCATGGACACCAGCCATGGATCAGGGGGAGCTGGAGGGAGAAGTCACCTGCACAGAGCCAGAGCTGGGGATGGACAGACGTGCTAGTGAGTGCGTGGTTTGACACTCCTCAGCAACCAGAAACCTCAAAGCAATTATACTTTGTACATTTGGGCAAATTCAGATTTTTAGCTTTTGGGAAATAACGATTAAAAGCAAAGGTTTTTAAAGAAATAGCCGTTTCAAGCTCTTTTCTCTGGGTGAGCAGATGATTGTTTGAGACGGGCTCAGCTGGTAATTTAGCACGATGCTGATGGCTCACGAGGTAGCACCTACCTATTACTTATTGTAAATCCTCCTTCTGCTAATGAAGCTTCTTCTGCTTCTAAACCTCAGACAAAAGGGTCTAGAAAATCACACCTGGGCTCTAAACTCACTGACGCACGCAGGAAGGGGAAAAAGTGCAGCAGGCGGGTGCCCCGGAGACCAGCCTGGCTTGGATTAGGTGGGGATGGCAGAGCAGGGTCTGGAGCGGGGAGTGTGGGGGAGTTGGAGCAATCCCATCTCCACAGGGAGATTTCTGTGCCCCTGCTGCGTGTCTGTCTCTCCGGGAGCCCCCCACAGCCCCCAGCCCTTCCCATCAGCTGCTCCCCAGGCCTGCCCTGCTCTGCCCCAGGATCCAGCAGTGCCCCTGGGCAATCAGATAATTAAACATCCGCAGATTGCTCAGAGCTTTTGTTCGCAGCCACCTGTGAGGGAAGAGCAGAGCAGGAGGGAAAGGGGACGGGAGAGGCTCGGGGATGAGCCCCAGAAGGGCTGGAATGTGGCTGGTAGCGAGGGTCCCACCGGGGTGAGCATCTCCCTGGCACCGGGGCTGGGAAGGGCTTAAAGCCCCTCCAGTGCCACCCCTGCCATGGCAGGGACACCTCCCACCGTCCCAGGCTGCTCCAAGCCCTGTCCAGCCTGGCCTGGGCACTGCCAGGGATGCAGGGGCAGCCACAGCTGCTCTGGGCACCTGTGCCAGGGCCTGCCCGCCCTGCCAGGGAACAATTCCTGCCCAATCCCATCCATCCCTGCCCTCGGTCCAGTGGGAAGCCCTTCCCTGTGTCCTGGCACTCCGTGCCCCTGCCCAAGGCCCCTCTGCACGCTCACACCGAGCCCAGTGCCCATTTCCAGCCGATGGCACCGTGTCCCCCTGTCCTGGCAGCCAGCAAGGGGCTTTGCCCAGGGCTGCCCCAACCATGAGCAAGGAGCTGGTTCTGACCCTGTTACCGCAGCCAGGCGGTGCCCGCGGCACTGCAGGGACCCTCGGTGCCACCCCCGGACAGTGCCACCCCCGGGCAGTGCCACCCCCGGGCAGTGCCACCCCCGGGCAGTGCCACCCCCGGGCAGTGCCACCCCCGGGCAGTGCCACCCCCGGGCAGTGCCACCCCCGGGCAGTGCCACCCCCGGGCAGTGCCACCCCCGGGCAGTGCCACCCCCGGGCAGTGCCACCCCCGGGCAGTGCCACCCCTAGGACAGTGCCACCCCTAGGGCAGTGCCACCCCCGGGCAGTGCCACCTGCCGAGGATGGGCCCGCGGGGTCAGGGATGGAGCGCCCCATCTGCCCCGTGTCCAGCTGCCCTCCCCTTCCCACTCCGGAGATCCCTGGAGATTCTCTGTTCCTTTTTTTAAAGCTTATTAATTTTGCCTCAGCCATTATCTATCATAAATATTTCCGAGTCTGGGAGATGCACCTGCTGCTTTTGCCTCCGTTTCACTGCTGGCTATTTTTTTGCCAAGTTTGGGGTTGGCCGGGCTTTTTGTTCATCCGCCGGTGTTGTTTTTGTCCAGTTTTTGCTCAGTTTTTGCTCAGTTTTTGCTCAGTTTTGCGGCCCCGTGGGTACCTGGAGCGCTGCAGGGGCCGCCCCGCAGCCCGAGCAGAACCAACACCTCCCTCCCCATCGCGCCGCTGTTTATTATTTATTTCCCCAGCAACGGGGATATATTTAGCCCGCCAGCTCCGAGCTGTTCCAGCCCCGTTGTGCTCAGCAAATCCAGCAGCGCCGGGGGCAGCGAGCGGGGGGACCCGGCCCGTCCCGGCCCCGCAGGAGGGGAGGCTGCCCAGCCGCATCCCCCGCTGCCCTGGACCTGCCCAGGCTCGGGGTGGGTGGGTTTGGGGTGTTTTTTTTAATTTATTGATAGTAGTTGCCGTGTTTGAGCCGCGCAGGCCGGCGCTGTGTTTGTTTGGGGCGGCAGCAGCCCGGCTGGAGGAGCTCTGCCCGCCCGTCTAAAAGGGTAAAAAAAGGAAAGGGTAGGAGGGAGATGCGGAATTAGAAATGCTGGGGTTCAATCCCGCGTTTGTCCTTGCTGGTGACAGGGTGGCAGGGCCAGCCCCGAGCCGTGTCCCTGCCTGTGCCCCCGTTTCCCCTCTCAGCTCCCCAGGGATGCAGCTCCCCGGGCGCGCCCCCGGGGATTATTTCTGCTCCCCGGACACATCCCCGAGCCCTGGCCGGGGCACAGCGGGTCACTGTGCTCGGCTGGAAGTGCCACCTGTCCCCTGCACCGGGAGCACCATCGGTGCCCACCTCTGGTGCTGCCTCAGCAGTTCTGCCCCAACCTTTTTGTGTGGTTTGATCTCAAATCAGCAGAGGCCATAATTAGAAGGATTCCACTTACTTGTTATTTTTTCGACCTAAGGTTCCCTGTTGTGACCTCAGAGAATATCCTTAATTATGCTCTGGTGATGTGCCAGGCCTGTGATGGGCTGGGTAAGGCTATTTACTGCCACCCCTCCTCCAGGCTGGATTTTACCTGCTGATCCATGGGCTCAGGCACTGCCCATCTGTGAACTCCCTTCTGATGGTTCTTCTCCATGCCTCTCCTCCAGCTAGACTTCGACAAGTTCAATATTTACAGTTTTTAATTTTGAAATGTCTACATACTATATATATATATATATA
>WBMY01000675.1:147484-175401 GCA_013397315.1 Donacobius atricapilla | reverse complement strand
TTCTTCCTCTGACATCACAGTTTTCCTTTGTTTTTTCCTTAAACCCAGAGACTGAAAATGAATATACAGGCAAACAGACGCGAGGGGCAGAGAGCCTCTCCTCCTATGCGGCTGGTTCTCTCAGGGGGGGATCCCAGAACCCCAGAGTTTGGGTTGGAAGGGATCTTAAAGCTCATCCAGTTCCAAGCCCCGACTCCACCATCTGCTGGAGTTCACTGCAGCTGCTTTTGCTGGCAAAAATGACAACTTGGGGTCCCTGCACCCCGACCCGCACACGCTGTCCCCAGGCTCCGACCGGGGGCTCTGGGGATGCAAGTTTATAAAACATTCTCCAAAGTAAGAGCACATTTCCCCTACCCCAAGAGCCCCCCAACCCCAGCAGTACAAACTCCTATCTGTATCACAAACGGGCACAGGAGGATTCCCAATGACTTGGGCTGGAAGTTGGAATTAGGACCCTGACCTTTACCTATTACAAAATGTACATATTCCTTACAGATCAAAGAAGAGGGTGATTATTTTCGTTTATTAAAGATGCTATTTCGCTCCAAAGTACTGAATATAGGATCTTTTTTAATAGGCATAACATTGAAAAAGAGCTTTAAGAAAGGATGAGAATTGAGTTTCCTATTTCAGCTGGAAACCAAGGTCTGCTCAACGTAGAAATGTGCTGTGAACACGCCACGCTCTGTATTTACATATTGCTGGCACCTGGATGTGGATTATTGCCCAATTTCTAAGCTGTTTTTGCTGCGGGAGTGCGGCTGTGCCTGAACCCCCAGGTCAGAGCTGTGACAGGTTTTGCAGCGGGCTCCGGTTCAGCCGTGCCATACAGATAGGAGCATCCCCCCCCCAAAGCAACGGGAATTTTACACAGTGATTCAACAGACACAACCCAACCCTACGAACACCCACGGAGCACAGGATTCCCCCTCTGAACAGAGCACTTCTTTGGATACCAACACCGACAGCCCCGGTGCTGCCTCCGGCCAAACCACACGCCACCGTTTCCATCAGCCTATCTGTGACCCCTACAAAAAATATAATTACATGTATCATGATAAAGCAATCTGTCATCTAAAAATCATCCTTATTATACACTATACAAGCTATTTTACAATCATTTAATAAATTGCTTTTAAAGCTGCAGTAGCCCTTCCCTTTTTTTTCTTGGATCAGCGAATATACCGATTATACATATTTGAAACTATAACTAAATATAAAAATATATTAGGTTTTGTATTTTCTCCGACGATTTTTCTCATTTCTATTACACAAACGACCTGGCCACTTTGAGTAAAAATCAAATTTTAGAGTGGCATAGTAAATATTTCAGTTTTGAGATACAGAAAATTGTTAAGGTGCACGTAGAAAAGGCTACTACAGCTTCTAAATGTCGAAAATATCCTCATCAATGGCAACAAGGAGAAATCCACAAGGCCTACGGGAATTTATGGCACGCCAGGAATTCAATGTGAAGGGCTGCAGCCTTACAAAGACAGAAAGTTTGACGGACAACTCTAAGACCACGAACTCAGTAGCGGAGCTCTCCTGCTCTCCAGGGAAGAGGATGGAGCAGTCAGTGAAGGGTGGAGATGCGGAATTGGGTCTCTAACCAGGCGAGTTTGGAGCTGGGAGATCCAGTCCCAGCTGCGAGGACAAGTCCCCGGCGAGGAGGATTCCGGAATCCTGCAGGAGAGCAGCCCCAGCCACCGGGTGCCCTCACACATCCTCCCCTGTCCGTGGGGTCTCCAGAAATACTTGTGTGATGACAGCTCGAAGTGTATAGAAAACAAGAAGTTTCTCCACACAGAAGTAAACTTTTCTGAAGCTATGCATATTTTCCTGAAAGTTTCCTGATGGGCAGTCAGGACTGATCTTCTTGGCATCAGTGCAGCCCGTGACTCTTTGCGTTATGGCTGTTGCATCGTATGCAAAAATCAGGCTTCTTTTTTTTTTTTTTCAATATATAAAATTACCTGCTCATTTACATCCAGTTAGGACTGGGTTAATTTTCTAGGAATCTGCATATCCAACACTTTTGCAATGTACCAAAAGGATTTTGCTTCATCTGGATCTACTGAAATGAGATTTGAGAGTGTTCTCCCGCCCACCCTGGCCCTTAGAAAAAGCCCAATTTTTATGGCCGCTTTGTTGTTTGAAAGCATTAGGTTAGAAAAGCCCAACCCAGTTTCACATGAATCTACTCGAGTATTTACTGTCTAGAGGTCATTTAGGAAAGCTACGAGCTGCCCCACCTTAAAAAACCAGCTGTACAATAGGCATCTTGAAGTATTACAAAAAAATTATGTAAGAAAAAAATGAACAAGCTGAGTTCACGGTATATAAAGGTAAAGGAAATTGCTAAAACCAGACAGTAATAGCTATAAAAGGCACAACTTCCCTTTTCTGATATACACTTGTAAACTTTCTTCAGGTTACATGCATAAACCAAAATACTACCTTAACTTTAAAAAAAAAAAATCCAAAACACTTTACTAAAAAAAAAAAAAAAGCCTAAAAAATTGTCTCCAGCCAACTGCAGCAATTAATTAATTAATTAGCAGAATGTTCGTAACAGCCTCAGAGCTTGTCACTGGTGGTTTGATGCATCCAGGGATGGTGTACGAGGGGAGAGAGAAAACTTCTGCCAAACACGGGATCTTTTCCTTTCCTTTCCTTTCCTTTCTCCCCAATTCTTTCCCAAACGCGAGAAATCCGCTGCTTCTCCAGCCTAACTCTTGGCCCTCTGTAAACCACATGTAGTGCATAATTACAAAAGAAACACCTGCGAGGACAAAAGGAACAAGTTCTGTAGGTTTTCTCTTTACAAAACAAAGCTATCGTGTGACGGTTTCTTAAGGCAACCCTTTGTGTTAAGGCAGTCACTTCTGATGAAACAAGAGCTTCTTGATATTTCCATTGGAATATTTTGGTATCTGATTGCTGATGATTTCTGCCAACATTTCTGGGAACTCAATACTCATGGATTTATCCAAAAATGTCTGGAAGCAAAAGCTCAGAAGATTTTCAACCACCTACGAGTGACAAGACAAAGAATTATTTGCACATGAAGACGTTCAGAGAACATTCACCTCCCTCCTCCTCAGCTCCTGCCCACAGGATGGGGCTCAGGCAAGACGTGCACGGGAATCCTCATTTAGTTCATTAATTATTGTCCATGGCACTCTGATATAAACCAAACAGACTGTGCAAGGCTTTACAAACACTGAGAGATTCGGTACCAATTCCCATTCCAGCAGATAAATTACACACACGTGGAAAAGCTAAATGAGATCTTCCCAGGTGCTTGGTACAGTTAACATGAAAAAACAGTAATTTTGAGGTCTCAAAGTTACCCTTGTCTTAAACACTGCTTTGTGCTACATGTGTAATTAGAATTAAACCGCCGAAGGAGACAGTCAGAATTGGAAATGCCTTCAAAATTAGATCACTGCTAACACCACACATAGTGCCGAGGCACTGTTTTAATGGAATTTCAAACTATTCCGTAATTTTTTTACTTCTTGAGCTCTGAGCTAAGACTGCTTTTAAACATCACATTTCTACTTCTACTGCAAAGTCAGTTACAGTTCCTGAGCTCCTCCTTTTTAAAGCAATGTAATTTTTAAAAACGGGAGAGACTGAAAATGAGATTAATTGTGTAATTAATTGCCGTGGATTGCACTGCAGAGGCAGCCTGAGAGGACCATGTTCAAGGCTGTCAATTTGCCTTTCGTGAGACAGCAGAGGAGCGTGCTCCTCCTCCTTCTCCTCCTCCTCCCCGATATTTGTCCCTTTAAATAAAAAGAGCTGGAGGAGCTCAGTGTCCCCGCCCCAAACGTATTTCTGTGGAATGCCTGCAGCATTCCTGTCAGGACTTACATCATGCATAGAGTCCAGCAGTTTAGTCAGTTGATAAAATCGCTGCCAGTTCTGGCTGGAGTTCCCTTCCCTCTTGACGATGGCCTTGCCCAGCTCCTTGATGTACGTCATGCGGATCTCCTCAAACAGGGACTGGCTCTTCAGGCCTTCCTTGGGAACTGCAACGTGGACAGCAACCTTTAAAGCACCGTAAACCTCAACTCTGACATGATTTAAGTTCTCTTACATTAGCTACACTGAGAGGGAATCTCCATCAGGAGCTGTAGTGACAGGACAAGGAGCAAGAGGGGAAATTTAGGTTAAAATACGGAATTCTTCCCTGTGAGGGTGGGGAGGACCTGGCACAGGCTGTCCAGAGAAGCTGTGGCTGCCCCTGGATCCCTGGAAGTGTTTAAGGCCAGGTTAGAATGAGATGAGCTTTAAGGTCCCTTCCAACCCAAACCATTCTGTGATTCTATGAAAATGAGCAAAAGAAAAAGGACTTGGACTGACTGAAATGACAGCGGAGACAAGGAGAGAGCAGGGTGGGACAGTGACCAGCTGAACACAATGCACACGCCTGCTGCAAAATAATAAAAAAAAAAATCTCTAAAGGTATCCCACCAAAAAAACCTTGGGAAGGGAACTGGACCATGGAGGCAAGACACCCAGCCCTGGAAGCGCCTCGATGGAGAACCACCAGAGCTGGAGCTCCTGCATTCCCCAGGTCTGGGGAAATGCGACAGGAGGAAGGTTCCACACAAATTCTGCGTGCCCAGGGAAGGGCACGGGTGGGATCACAGGACAGCCTGGCTTGGAAAGGATCTTGAAAGATCATCTAGTTCTGCGCCTCCTGACGTGGATCGAGTAACGGGCCCAGGCAAGGCAGTGACAGCAAACAGCCTGCACAGCCATGGGGAGTGTGGGCATGGCCACAGCTTGTTTGGGCCAGGGGTGGGACATGGAGACAGCGCTGCGCAGGTGAGGAGCTGGGGACAGAAACCCAAGGCCTGGGGATTCAAATCCAGGTGAGTCCCTGTGCCCATCTCCTCCTCCAAAGGCCAGGGACCAACCCGGACAAATGGAGCTCCTGAAGTCCTTAAGGTGCTCCCTTTGAGGCCTCTGATCTCCTCGGGGAAGCCAAAGAGTTGAAGACAGAGAAGAGAAAGAGCTGAGACAGAGGTGACTGAAGGCACGACAGGAGGACAGAGGCCATAGAGCACATTCCCTTCCTTAGGAAATCCAACCTTCCCTGCACTGTCAGCGCTGGAGACACTCTGGAGTGAAGTCTCTCGTCTGTCTTGCCTACACAGGAGATGTAACCTGCCAACTGTTTCAATATTTCACATGGAAAAGGTCTCTGAGCTACGTCTGTGCGTGAAGCTACAAGTCTAGACCTGTGCGGGATTCCTGTTTTACTCCTCCTCCTCCTCTTCTCCTGGAAAACTTAGCACAGAAACACAATAAACAACTCCAAATTGTCAAGTCGTGGATTGAAGAGCTACAGAAATTTCAGCTATTCAATTGCAGAAGTTCCCTGATGCGGCACTCACACAATGTATTCTAACAAAATGAAGATAAATTGTCTCCCACTGGAAATGGAGTGGAGAGGCCTCTCTGGGCAGTGCCAGCTCCTGCCTGGCCCCGCTGCTGGAGAGGCTGCATGCTGCCAGCGCTGCCTCCTCACCACTTCTGCCATGGAAATTTCTCCATGGAAATTTCCAGCTCCTGTGAAGAAAGTTGGCCCACACCACACCCAAAACACTTGAGGAATTTTTGGGAGAGATTTCAGAATCAAACAGGAACTGTTTGAAATCTGCCGTTTCAGGGAAGTTTTAAGTTCCTACAAAGCCCACGGCCGTGAGAGGCTGAAAGTTTCCTCTGAAAAGAGCCCTTGTCCCAGTTCTGGGCCTGGCAGCGAGGCAGTGCTGGGCACTGCCAGGCTGGTGGGGCACTGGGGGAAGTGGCCATGGCACCCTGACACCGCCCTGCCCACACCCACCACCCCTGCCCTGACACGTGAGCCCTGCTGGGGTTCCCAATCCTGCTCCTACCCAGAAAAAGCCCAACGTGAGCCATTCTCATTTCTGTACTAGAATCAATGCTATTACTCACTGGAAATGTTAAGGATAAGGAACGCTTACACCCTCGGCGTAATAAATTTAATAATATTTACTTTTCATCACATTTCAGGTCCCTTCCAAGCCAAAGCACCTGATGAGGATGATGCAGAAGTACCGAAGTACGCTGACGAATCTTGGCTTGCTCTGCTGCTTTTGCTACCTTTCAAACACGTTGGCACCTCTGTCAGTGATCTGAACCAAAGCCCTCGTGCCAGGGAGGAACAGGAACACGTCAGTCCCTGCCTGAGGCAGCTCCCTCGGCATCCTGTGGCCGTGGGATGGCAGGGAATGGGGTGGGATTTCCCGGGACACAGAGGCTGCCTGCAGCGAGGTGCCCGGCTCACACCCACCCCAGCACACTCCCACTCTCTCTCTCTTTGCTGTGTGAAGCTCTGGATTACAGCTGAGCTGAGTTCAGATCCTCAGGGAGCTCCGGCCTCACAGGGCAGGGGAGAAGGAAGTCACTGGCTACCAGTGATAGCAGCAGAGGGGAAAAGTAACACTGTAAAAGGTATTTACACATGATCACTTACATTACTTAAGCTGTCTCAGGTTAGTTTATTTCTGTATACTCTAAAAGGACTATTTTTGACACTGCACTTCGGACTTTCGTGCAGTACAGACAGAATTTACTCAGCTGTGACTTGTTCAACTCCAGCATATCCTATCTAAAGATAAAACCAGCATGTAGCATATTGTATAAATTTATCTCACAGTATCTACTGCAAATCCACCACATACTTGTGTAGAAGCAAAAAGCTCGGTATTGAGCTGTTCACCTACTTGTAGAGAGGAGAAGCAACGTCTTCATGCAGAGATACTCCTCGTAGGAGACTTGGAGGCGGGACAGCTCTCGGGCCACCAGGAGCATGTGTTTGCATTGTTCATACATACATGGGAGATTCATCCTCTGCCTGGGGAGTAAAAGCACAGGAATTAGTGAAATGTCCAGCTGCCTGCACGTCCTGGAGCTGTTTTTCCACGCTGCAGATGAGGAGCTGTACGAGAGGCAGGCACAGCAAAGGAGGCTCCACTCCCAGGGCACCCCTGGGTGACCGCCTCGGTGACAGATGAACAGTGGTCCTGAGTGCAGGATGAGCACTGTGACATCCTGAGGCCCAAAGGGAGCCTGTCTGCACCAAGGACTCAGCAGCAAGCTCTGCTAGCAGCAGCCGTGGCACCAATGTGATGCAGAAATCAAGTTCAGTTCGAGTTCCCCGAGCCTGGCGGCCCCAGAGTCTCTCCTCTTCCCAGGGAAACAGGATGGAGTGCCACACTGGAGCTGGGATTTCTCTAATTCTTTCAGTACCTTTGAGAAGTGCACCTAATTTAATACAGATTTATATGTTTAGGAGTATCCTCCTGTAAGTTCTCAGTTTTCAAAGTGACTTCATACTTCCGCCCATCTATGTACCTGAAGCACTGCAGTTAAACTTCACTATCTTTGTACTGTAACAAACTCATTTCTAACCATAAATGGAAAGTCATGTTGATAAGCAAAGGCAAATCTTGGAACCAGAATAACAAACATTATGTTTTTGTATATTTTTTTCTCCTATTTCAACAAAGCCTTGCATCAGGACAGGAACTCTTTTTATCTAATACCTCATCTGACACAACAATCTTGCTTATGTGTGCTCTTATGGCTGGTTACTGTGAATACTGCAGAATTAGTTTTGAGCGGGAAATGAAGAACTGACTAATTCTGAAGAGTGTAAGCCAGATTTATGCTTTTCCATGGGTTTTCTTTTGTAGAGAAGAAGACAAGCAAAATAACCCCATGCAATGATTACAAAATCTCTCTGCAGTGATGCCAGCACCTCATTTGTTGTTAATGATGTGTCACCTTTCCTTGGTATCACTTATACAGCATTATAATCTACACAGAGACAAAACGGGATGCCTGTGGGAGTTCTGAGGAAGATTTGGTTATGAAACAACAGTTCCTCTAAAGCTGATCACTTTCCCATTCTCCCTCCCTCAGCCCTTAAGGAGGATTTTATACAATGAACCCTCACAATCACCCTGGGAAACCCTGAGTGGAAACAGGGAACAGCCCTTTCTCAAGGTGCAAAAACCAGGGGAATTCTGATGGCTTTTGAAAGACAGAAGCACAAACTACTGAGCCTGTATTAAACCAGACCAAGCAGAAGTGCAAACCCCCAGCGTTTCCAAACGCAGCTTTGGACAGTTTCCCCCACCTGGACCGGCACCTCAGGGTCCCAGCACCAAGGAGCCCCAGCAGAAAGTGCACTCGAGGTAACGCAGCACGAAACAGGAGTACGTGCAGTGCTGGGCACCGGGATGTTTCTCAGGGCACTTGACACAAAGCCACCACTTGGCCAGGTGGCAAACGCTGCCCCGGCCCCTCTGGGCTGCACCAAAGGGCATCTCACATATTTCAAACGGAGTAACTGAAACCCATTCTCTGCCAGGGCTCAGCAGTTTTCCTCATGTAAAACTGTGCCCATTTCTGGGCAGAAGGTTAAAATAAACATTATGAAAGGGGTCAGCCTGTTGTTTGCTTCTGCCTGGGGAACGCAAGCCCATCCACTGAGGATCCAGAGGAAGACACAGAGGTTTTGGGCAGTGCCAAGTACACGAGCTGCAGTTCCCAGAACACGGGAGCAGCCCCGGCCCCTGTGCTGAGCCTGGGCTGGCCCTGCCCCGTGCCCGCTGTCACAGCACAGGGAGGTGATTCACCACCTCGCCCAGAGCTGGCACCGCGCTGGGAACAGCTCCCAGCCAGGCCCAGCACGGCCAGGGCACATCAGCTGGCACAGGGAGCTGTCCTGGGGACACAGACCGGGACACGGGCAGGGCTCAGGGCTCTGCCTGCTCAGGATCCCAGCTCCGCTCCCCGCACCAACCCCACAGGGCCATTCACCCACACACAAACCAGAGCAACACCTCCTGCGGTGCTACACTCAGCTCATGGAAACACACACAGGGCTCCCTGAGGACTGCACACATCTGCCTTCTCAGCTGAGCTACCACCGAACAGGCTCGTCCACCCTGACCCTCTCCTTGTGCCCTAAATACCCACCCCTGTGCCCCAGGCTTGGCAGGGCACGGGGCAGGGCACGGGGATGGGCACGGGGATGTGCAGGAGAATGGGAACAGGGATGGGCACAGGGATGTGCATGGGGATGGGCACAGGAATGGGCACTGGGATGTGCACGGGAATGGGCACAGGAATGGGCACAGGAATGGGCACTGGGATGGTCACAGGAATGGGCACAGGAATGGGCACAGGAATGGGCACAGGAATGGGCACTGGGATGTGCATGGGGATGGGCACAGGAATGGACACTGGGATGTGCACGGGAATGGGCATAGGAATGGTCACAGGAATGGACACTGGGATTGGCACAGGAATGGGCACAGGAATGGGCACACGGGTGAGGAAAGCACAGCAGGGTTTGCACTGCTCTGAGTCACCTGGTTCAGCACCAAACCCCAGTAAACAAGATGCTGCTGTTCTGAAAACCAGATGACACTGACTCCACACAAGGAGTTACAAAAGAATGTTGGGGAAAAAATTCGGGGAACAAGGGAACTGACAAAACATTGCTCACAGAACTGCCATCACTTGTTTTGCTATTCAAACCCAACAGCGCAGCTACCCTGCATGGCACATGAGATCAGGAGGACAAATTTGTGACCTCACTCCCCCCAGCAAGGAGCTACAGTGATGAGCACAGAACCAGAGTGAAAATCCTGAGGCTCAGGACTTCCAGGAACTTCTGTCTCCAGCTGGACAGCAATTAAATGGCATCTGCTACTCGATGAACACAACTGTGCACTGTCACTGGGCTCACTGTAATTTTGGGCACCCTGTGACATACCCAGAGGATGAAAGCTGAGACAGAACCAGTGCCAGTTGCAGCAGGGCATGTTTGCAATCACAAACCGGGGAAACAGTTATACAATACTGCAAAATCACTGTTTAAACCTTTTCCAAGTACTAAATAATGGCCTAAAGCCTAAGACTTATTCAGCTGCCAAACTTTTCAACCGCTTGAATCAAGTTTCGTGTGTGTGTATAAAAACACGTATGATATATAGAAAATTGCCAGCTAGTATAGACATACCTCCATAAAAATAAATAAATTAAAGGAGTACAGACGTAAAAATGGAATATTTAACAAATATTCAAATTTTAGGAGAAGTCTGAGCAAATGACTAATATGCCAGTTTAAGACATAAGAAGAGAGTTTAATCCTCTTTCCCACCAGACTGGATGTTGCTACTCCATGTACGTAGCAGTAAATACACAGGAACACACTGGACAGGGCTGGCACAAGGATAAATGCACGAAGGACTGACGCTGCTCAGGCGCTTGAGCAGGTACGTGAGGCTAAAGAAAGTCCAAGTAATCCCATAAAGAAATCTATCGATAGCTGCAGTTAGGTCCAACTGAACCACCAAGTCTTGGAGACCCCTCAGAGATGGAGTTTCCCTTCGTGCAGCTGAAGATCCTGAACTCTACTGAACATGAGGGTAATTCTTGAAAGCTCAGAGACAGAAGAAATGGTTTCTAAAGCCCATATAACAGCCAGAGAGAATTACCCAGGAGTAGGTGCCCTTGCTGTAGCCGTGGCAATGGCTCTGTGCTCGGCTGTGGGTTTTGGGTTTTGCCCCAGCCCCAGGGCCAGCAGCTGCAGGCCCAGCTCAGCACCACCCTGGAACTCACCTCAGCTACCCCACAGGGACACAGCTGATCCCCCAAACCCCCGGGTATTTATTTCTGCCTGCCTGCCCACAAGGTCTCTCCTGCAGGGCTCTCGTGTCTCACTTGGTGCTTGTCAGGCTTTACCCCGAGGTGGCTCCGTTTTATTGAGGGATGGGACATAAAAAGTTACGACCAGGGAGTTTTATGGAGAACCTGTAGCTCGCTGGGAGGAACTGCAGTGCTCTCAGTCAGCTCAGTGTTTTATTGAAAACAAATGTCACTTTGATCTACGATTCACCAAACTGGAGCTGGAAGGAATTTGGGAATGACTGTTTGCTGTAACAGCATTGCCCTTTCATTTCTGGGAGTTTTTAAGAGTTCCAACACCTAGCACTGAAGCTCTGTGGTTTTGAGCCCCTGATAAAACAGCAGGAGACCTCTGACTTACAGCAAATTAGATGTTATTGCACTTACTGACAACATCAATTATTTCAATTTCACCACACAGAGACTGTTCTGCTCCAGGGACACATTCTAAGCACTTTAATTCTAAGCACTAAGCACAAGTACACAGATGGGCCCTCACCTGCCATCTCCTCCTCAGCCTTTTTTAAAAAAATATATTATTATAAGGCAGTGATTATAGTTTATAAAAGCCTGGATAAATATTTACAATGAAAAAAAAAAGGCAAGGGAATAAATAAACATGACATAGAAATTGCTGATCCCACAGAAAATGTAACTATTATTTTTTTTAAACATACAAAATATTTGGGAGATCTGATTTCGACGTGCCATAGGACCAAAAATATTAAATATTAAATTGTGCCAAAACAGGCCAAAGATATTGCCTCCATATCAAGACCAGAAAACAGACACAAGAATGAGATCCAATCAGCTCAACAATCCCAAATTCCCCTCTTCTACAGCACAGAATTACAGCCCAACACAAACCTGGAAAAACATAAGGAAAACGATGTGTGGTGCAAGAAAAAATATGTTCAAACATTCTACCAAGTTCAACTTTGCTTGAAAGTTGACAACAAAGTTCAACAAAAAAAAAAATATAAACCAGGCAGGCTGTTTCATCTTTAACCTTGTCTTCTCAGCCCTAATTTCATCAGATCAGACAGAAATGTTTCACTATGGCAAACTTGTAGGGCAATATTGCCACTTTGATACACTAAACAGACAGAACATTATGCAATTTGCCAAACTTTTCTCTCCATCCCTGGCATATTTTTAGCTCTGACTGTGTTGGCTCTGATAAAATGAATGATTCTAGTGAATGGCGCAGGAACAGTCACAATATGGAATGTTAAAGCACAAACACCTCCCACAAAAACTTCTGGTTATAAATACACTTAATATCTCAATTACCTTCCGTCTGACTTAGTGAAAAACGCTAAGCAAGCTGCTGGAAAAAACCAGGTGGGAAAGGAGAGGCTGCTGTGGGGTGTCTGGAGGGTTCAGCACCCCGGGATCCACCCCCAGGCAAAGGCCAGCACTGGCAGCTCCTACTCACTCGTTAATGATCAGGTCTGGGGCAAAGCACAGCAGGTTGCCATTGGACTGCTTGTAGGATCTCCAGCCCAAAGCAAAAGCCATCAGGAACATCCAGGAGTACTGCAGAAGGGTCATCTGGTCATCCAGGTGCAAGTTTCGGAAACCTGGGGAAATAAAAATTGAGAGAGGGACGGTGTCAGCTGCAAAAAAGCAACAAAGGACAAAAAAGTTGCGTGACTTGGAGAAGGAGCAGAGTTATGAGCAGCACAACTGCTGCATTATCAGCAGAGTAAAAGGGATGTAATGTTAAAAAATCACAGTACGTATGTATGTGGTTATCTGGAACTGATGGTCAGTCAGATACATCACAAAAGGCAACAATTATAGTTCACATACACTGTAATTCGCTGGGCTGCCTTCCAAAAATAACAGGCTTAGCTCCTTTTCACGAGAGCAGTCTGCTAGACAATAAATGATTTAGTATCAAATTCTGTTCTTACTCAAAACCGTTCGCACACTTAACCTACAAAGTAAGGAGTGCATTAGTTACCAGCATCAACTGCTTCTAATCTCACATGTAGCATGATCAGAGCCAACTGAACAGGGAGGAAATGAGTAAAACCTGACAATTGGTCCCTCAAAGAGTCTGAAAATGCCACCAGCTTTGGATTTGCAGCACCAGCTCCTATCACATGCAGCCTACACTTACCAAGAAACCATCGTGCCATACGGAGGCATTATTAGAGCCTGAATACAAGTTGATTTTATCTATTTTTATTAAGCATCTGACATCTAAAGAGCTCGTAACATCTAAAGAACTGCTTCCTGAAGCTGTGCCAACAGACAGAGCCAGTGGATGAACGTGTAACAAACTTGGTGGCTAAACACAGCCCCTGGCTTTGGAGTCACCAGGAACAACCAGCCTCCAAAATACAGAGAAAGGGTTTCAAAGTGATTCCAGTCTTTCTGGGTCAAACCTTGAAATTTGTGCTCAAACCCTCCCCAGGAAAAGGTTATTTTGAAATCCCAACTAAAGGGTTTGACAAGGAATGCTGGCGTGCTTTCAGCATGGCTGATGGGCTACAACCAGGAGCAGGATATACAAATTAAACACTCATGAGGAACCACCTCAGCAAACAAAAGAAGGGAGATAAAAATGATAAGAATAGTTCCTATTAATGCAGCTATTAAAGAGAAGATTGGCATTTTCATTTGAGAGCATAAGCTCTAACCTGAAGGGTTTGGCTAATTACAGAAACTGCTCAGCAGAGATGATGAACAGAGAAGTGTTTTATAAAATGGAATCTAAATCTGGATCTGGGAATACCAGATGGTCTCCCAAAAACCTGTCCCAGAAGGAAGTGTGTGCATGTGAGCCTCCCCTAGAGCAGACTGAGCTAATTCCGCACTAGTGCCCAGTGCAAACAGCCCCTACACAGAATGCCAGAATCACTGAGGTTGGAGAAGTCCCTCAAGATCATTGAGTCCACCTGTCCAACCTGCCCCACCTTGTCAACCAGACCCCACACAGATCTCTCCTGTCACAGCTCTGCTGGACACAGGTGTATTTGAGTTTTCCAGCCTTTCTTTCCCACTGTTAATTTATTTCCCCTGCTCAAAGAGGCACAGTTATGACTCATAAATCTCATTATCAGGCTTTTTTTCTTTTTCCTTTTTGGCAGACCTGTTCTGTGATGTTATTTTTGGGCAACCTATGCGTCATGGAGGTGTTTTTGCCAGGGTTTCTGAGAACAGGTAGCGAAGAGCACTGACAGGGGAGAGAGGGAGATAAACACTGGGCTTTGTTCAGTAGGAACAAACATCTTCAGCTCCCCTTGGCCCTGGCCTCTCCAAGACAGATGCCACGTGTCACGTCCAAGGCTGACATCTGACATCACTTCTTGCGTGGCTCACGGAGTCTTTAGGTGGGAGCCAAAATAGCAGCAAACCTCCCTCTCTGCCCAGGTAAGAGTCAGTTTGAACAGAACTGGAGAGAAAAAACACCTCGACTTCCACCCTGGAGCTGCACAGTGACGGGGAGTCAGGAAAGTTCCATCCACAAACGGAGACCCAACGAGCCAGCACAGCGATGTTGGGCTGCAGAAGTCAAGAGAACCTCATTGCTAAAAATATTCAAGAAATAAGTGATTACTGCCCAGAGAAGCTGTGGCTGCCCCTGGATCCTCGGAAGTGTCCAAGGCCAGGCTGGACACTGGGGCTTGGAGCAGTGGAAGGTGTCCCTGGCATGACAGGGGTGGCACTGGATGGGCTTTAAGGTCCCTTCCAACCCAAACCATTCTGGCATTCTGTGAATCTAAGGTGGAGATCGAGCCAATACAAACAGTTCTCTGTAATACTTACACAACAAATAACCCATTTAAATAAGAATCTTAATATTCAGTGGTCAAAGTATTCAAGTAAAATGACCTAACTGTGGTAAATAAATGTTTGCACCTACAATTTTTTCTGCTTTTCCGCTCCTGAGCCATGAACAAGCCCCGGTATCACCAACACTTCATCTGCCCAGCTTTGAAGGAAGGCAGAGGCAGATTTGGGTTGCACAGGGAGCCTGCAGGCAGCGTTCCCTGTGCCCGTGCATTACCTGGGATTGCCTTTGCCCACTTGACCGCAGCGACCACCTGGCGGCCGCCCAGCATGTTGAGCGTGGAGAGGATCCTCCAGCTGGAGTCGGGCAGGGAGCTGTCGTAGCCCGAGTAGAGCACCTCGGGCTCGATGACCTCGAGCAGGGACACCAGGGTGGGCGTCAGCTGCGGCAGCGACGCCGGCACGATGCTCTTGCTGCCAGCGGCCTCCGGAGCCTCGCGCGCGCCCGCCGCGCCGCCCTGCTGCAGCCCCTTGATCTTCTTCTTCGTCTTGCGGGCTGCAAAGGGTGGGGAAGGCACAGGTGAGGGCAGGGGCACGACCCCCCAGGGATGAACACAGCAGGGGGAACGCCGTTCTCCCCCCTCCGCAGCTGGCAGCGAAACCCCGCGCGGCGTTGGAGTTTCGCGCTCGCTCCAAGCAAACCTCCGGCAAAATTAATGGTTTACATTTTAATAAAAGTCACATTTATGCCAACGCTTCAAAATGTTCGGTGATGTCTGCAGGTACCTTGCAAGGCTGACCCTAAAATACAAGGCTGACCCTAAAATACAAGGCTGACCCTAAAATACAAGGCTCAAGCCCACGACTGGAAATATCTGCAGGACTGCATACTTCAAAAGTTCCTTTAAATACCAAGCGTAGAAGCTAGGCAAAGGAAAGGAAAAAATATATATATTTAATGGATAAGAAGTTACTGGATCTCTCAAGCCAGGGAAAACAGGGGGTTTTTTTTAAATGCTGGGCAGGAGGAGATTTTTCTCTTGCCAGCTCTCTCGCATATAAATCACTGCTGCGTAATTAAACCATAAAACTCATTCGCCAAATAAATAAAACATCACACAGAGATGTTAACTGTAAACTACAAAAAGCTGGAGCAACAATTTTATTAGCATCTTGTCCCTAATGGAGTCTCCTGCTTGGCTCTGGCTCTCCTGGATGCAGGCGGCCACACGGAACTCGCTGTTTAAGGCAGACCAAACGAGCCCAGCTCCTTCCCTGGCTGCCTCAGTTAATTAATTGATTTCTGCTCTGGAACTTCCCAGGTAAATCTGTAGCTCTTAAAAGCATCACGTAATGTGGTCGTGCATTCCAAGCTCCTCCTGACCTGCTCAGGATCCCTGAGCACCCAAAATGCACCAAGCTTGCGGTTCCAGCACACAAAACTCCCTCCTGGACCCGCTTCTCCCTCTGGCTGCAACAGAGCCTTTGGAAAACAACTGCCAAAGACAAGGAATCCTCTACAGACTTTGTATAAATTGCATTTTCCCTAAGTTTTGTGGACTGGCGCCATGTGCCAAGCCTGCCATGAGGGAATAGCAACAGTTGTTTCCTTGGAGCAAAGGGTTTCTTGTTATTCTCATCTCAATTTTGAAATGGCTGCTTCAAAATCCATTTATATTCTGGCATTTTCTGCCCCATTATCCGTGTTCTGAAGAGCAAAGGAACTGCTTTGACTTAAATTTAGAAGCACATGCCTTCAGCTTCCTGCAGACACCTGGATGGAGTATTTCCAGCCCAGAAAGCCTGATAAAATTATAATCAAAATAAACAGGTCTGATAAGACAAATTATTATGTAGGAATTTTTATTAGGCTGTTACCAGTCCTGACTTAGATATATAGCTGTACCTCACAAAAAAAAAAAAAAAAAAAAAAAAAAAAAAAAAAAAGAAGGCTGAGATAATGGATTTCTTTGCAATTCATTTTCAAATAATAAAAAGACCACTAATTTAAAGGCAGCTCCTTAAGGCACGTTACAGGAGATAACCCCCACAGATAAACTCAGCAGGGAAAGAAAAGCATCCAAGATTTTCTGTTCCAAACAAAACCCCCACCAAGCCCCAACCTCCTGCAGTCTGGCATCCACCGGGCTGCCGAGGCTTCCTCCTCTTCCTCCTCCCTGCCCGGGGGCAGATGGCCCGAGCACCTGAGCCAGGTGGGCGAGGGATCTGCTCCCGCCCCGGCCGCCACGGGCACCAGGCACTGCCCTCCCGAACTGGCAGCCAGACCCAGCCCGCTGCAGGCAGAGCAGGGCAAGGAATTACAAAGAGCTAAAGATTCCTCAAAAAAAAAAATTGAAATAAATTCCAAGTGAAGACTGCAGAAAAAAACTAATTATTTGCCAAGTTTAACTGTAAAACGCAGCATGAAAGGCCAAAAAAATTATGAGATCGTTTTTTACAGGCATAAAACCTAACAATAAATCTTTTCTTCCAGCACATCACAGAGAGAAAGGGTGCCAAGGAACACCAATTAACGGTGGGAGCGGAAATGAGAACTCAAGGAAATAAAGGCTGGAGAACAAAATATCATCATTGTGCCGTGTAAATCTCTGGTACCTGCAGCTTGATAGTTTGATGTTTTTCCAGTCCCCTACGCCCCAAAAAACATGCAATAGAAAAAAGAAAGTTCCAGGAAAGGATGATATACAGGGCAAAAGGAATGACTGATGGACTTGAGGTCTTTTCCAACCTTAATGATTTTTATGGTAAAAAAGACTAATAGAAAATTATCAAGTGACTATAAAGGGCCACTTTTAACTCAGGACAAGAACAGGTCAATTAAAATATTGCATGATAGAATGAATGAACGAATTCATTAATTTAAAAATGAATTAGTTTTCTACCCAATACCTAACAGTGAAATCCACTGTAGGTACTGGAAACTGAGATGACCAAAATGGGGCAGGCTCCTGGAAAAAGTCCAGCTTGAGGTCAGGGGAGTGCAAGGGGCCCGAGGACTGATGGGCTGGATACTGGGATCTCTTCTGGCCATTCCCTGCTTTGCTATAACCATTCTTTATGCACTGAGGATGCAGCTGGGGACTTTTCAAAAAGAAATTACTGTCTAAAAAACATGCAAATTTAATTCTCTTTTAAACAACAGTCATTCCTGAACTGCGACCCTAAAATAGACAAGATAAATTGGATTTTAGTCTCTTCTGCACTTTATGCTGCCTCCCAGTTTGCTTTTCTGCATGATCACTTCTCCATCTGTTCAGATCTGTCCCAAAAATCCTTCTTTTCAGGGTGTTTTTCACCCTTTCACACTACCTGGATTCTTCCATTTTGTGCTGCTGAGTTTCTGGATTCCTTTTCCCTCTCAGCCATAAAAGCTTCCCCCTCCCCACCTTCTCCAGCAACTTATAGAACCAAATCCATCCTCCAAAACCTCGCTATTCTCTAGGATTCTCTGCGCCGAAATTCAGCCAAACCAGGCTGGAAGGGCTCCGACCTCCGTGTGGAGAAGTGACAAGAGCCCGACGTCCTGGCCTGCGTTTTCCGTGCTGCAGAAAGGGCCAGGCTGCACAGGGCATGCAGCCACCTGGCCTAGGGGAGGGGGGCACTGGAGGAGCTCTGAGGACCTTCTCAGCCCAAAGCTTTCCACAATTCTCTGATTCCACGCCCTAGAGCCACAGACAGCAACACTGCTGTGTGCTGAAAGTGATACAGGAGGGAAAAGCTTACAGTGGGAGTACTAAACCTGACTGATAGAGAACTGTTCCTTACAATGAGAGCGCTTTTTTCACACAGATAAATATATGAATATCACACATGTATTTTGAAAATGACTGTGAAGAGAAAAAAGAGAAATCAACCTTAACCAAAATGCATTGTTTTCCACCTCAAAACCAAACCTGCGGGGTTTGGCATTATTTAAGCTGCCTTTAGGCTCCGCTGTTACGTGTCCTTGCTCCCAGCCACGCTGGCAGGGCAGTGACCTGTCCCCACGGACACCAGGAGAAGGCAAGAGGCCTGTCCTCCTCTGACCTCTGAAGGATGAGGTCCAGCCCACTGGGAGGGTCCAAACCCCAAATCCAGCTCCTGGGAGACACTGACCATCCATGTCCTGCAGGGATTTATTTCGGAGCCCATCATGGCAGGATTTGGCTGTAGCCTCCTCTCCTGCACACAGATCATGACAAGAGCTCCACAAAGGGAGCAGCAGCATCCCACCCTCCCCTGGGGAGGGGATGTGCCTGGAAGGGCAGGTCCCGTCCCCTGCAGCCCAGGAAATGTGGGGCTGGGTCCTCCTCAGGGAGGCTGGCAGCAGAAGGATGTGCTAACACAGACACCAGTCTGCTTCACTGATCTCTTTAACTTATCACTTACACCTCACCAAGGATATTATCACTGACTGAAATGAAATTCTGCTCATCCTTGGAGCTGACAAATACGTCTTTGACATTTTTATTTTATCTGACAATTTTGATTATACAAGTACCACCAGGATAACTGCACTAGTAAGTGCTGTGTTAATCTCTGCTGCTCAGGGAAAAATAGCAAACATAAAATGAAGCTGACACTAATAAAAGTGTTTTATGCCATTTTACAACTGCTGCTAAATCTCTGGTTGATGTGGCCTTCAGATTCTCACGAGTCATTCAGGACTCAGCAGAGAACAACGATGTGGTACGTTAAAGTTAACCAACATTTTCTAGAGAAATTTTGACAGATATTTAAGAAGTATCCACAGCATGAACAAAAGTACTTCAATTTTCTTCAGCTGGAAGATGCAGTGCCCACTGCCATCCCTGTCCTCCACGGTCTCAGCGTCAGGTCAGTCACACAGCACACCCTCCTCCAGGTGTTACACCTCCCTGCAGGGGCTCTCCAGGAGTTCTGCTGTCTCACACCCCACAGCAAGGCTGTGAGACACGTGCTGAGAGGAATGAAAACCGCCCCTTGTTTGTGTGCGCGACGCTCCAGCGCTGATCCTACAGTGACAGCCCGCGAGCGCGGACAGAAGCGTCAGCACAAACCCCGCTGTCTCCGGCTGCAGCGCCCACGGGATGCAGCCCGGACTGCAGCGCTGCCAGCCCTGTGCCCCTCAGCTGCCCCGTTACCTTCCAGGTTCATGCCCGCCTGCAGACACTTGCGGTAGCGGCACGCGGGGCAGTTCTTCCTGCGGATCTTGTCGATGATGCAGTCGTTCCTGCCGGCACACAGGTAATTGTGCTGCCCTGGGCACAAACAGACAGACAGACAGACAGACATCAGCGCCCCGCGGCATGGACCCCGCTCGGCCATCCCTGCAGGGACAGCACGGAAAGCTTCACTTGCTGCGCCGTGCGTCGTGCAGAAGCATCAGTATCCACCTGTCTTCACATATCCAAACCCATTTCTCATGTTTAGACCTCAAGCCAATACATTTAGGTAGAGATATTATTTTTTATTTGTTAACAGCAGGCAACTTCTATTTTTAAAACCATTTCCCCTTGCATTTACCAAAGCTGCCTTCTACAGCACGTTTCCCATTTCTCTAAATAGTCTGACAAGAGACATAAATAATGTGCACAAACACATTCTGAGAAAACACTTGTAAACATTTCTACAGAGCACAGACACGGTTTCATCAGCTGGACAGTCATGAAACCTTCCTGTAACTTACAGCCTGACCTGGACAAACCTAATTCTCCGACACTTTTATGGATTCACAGATTCAGAGCAAAACTGGCCCTGAAAACATGAAAAGCTGAAGTACATAAATTAAATAACTATTTCTTAGCTGTTTAGAGCAGGGCAACAGAAGCACCTATTCTTAATTATATGAGTTATGTGAATGAATGTCTGACTGCAACTTATTTAGGGAAAGGTATTACCAAAGAATAGACCCTTCTCCCAGATAGGGGTCAAGGAGCACGTTTTTCCAGAGGGCAGAAAGCTGCAGCCTGGGCTTTTACACTGTATTGCAAAGTACTGACAGTACAACACTGTGAGAAACAAACAGATTTTCCAAAACTGTGTTATTAACAACAGAGTCCAAGAGTTTTCTCACAGGAAAACAGCCTGGAGAAGGAATTCCTTACTAGTCAGCTGTGAAAATTATGGGCATGCAGAGTTCATTCCTATGGCTTTGGCCAAACTTCTGTGAAGTGTCTGAAGCTGATATTCCAAGGAATGTTTTTCTGATGACCCCCGACCTCTGCCACTTGGGGAAGAGGAGCCTTCCTGACCCCTGTGCCTGCTTTGTGTTAAATTAATTCAGACAACAGGTCCTCGACTCGCCATTCCGGCTGCCATTAGCATCCTAACACACCGAAACACAGATGGAACGTGAAGGGATGCCCACGTGCCAGCACTGCAGTGGAGCAGAGATAGCAGTTCCATGTCCCTCCACGCTGTTTGATGGGACCACAGTTTCCCACACCAGTACAGACACTTCGGGTGAGGATTCTCCTGAGCTGCTCCATTTTATTCCTAACGAAGAGCTTCCTTTTCACAAACGCTTGGTTTCTTGTATTTACTGCTCACCTATTCCTGCCTTTTCTAGGACCAAGCTACACTATTTCTTTGTATTAGGTTATATCAAAGCTCTCTTGTCCCATGACCATTTTGGGGGAAAATGAAGGGAAGTTGGTGCTCCACGTCTGCCTGCTGCCCAGGGACGTGCCAGCGGCCAAAGGAACGTGCTTGGGTTCTCCCTGCTGCTCCATCCCAGATACTGCACAAACACTCTGGTAAAAACCAGGAGTGAGCCAATGCAGGTGTTTCCAGGGGGATCTGGGGCACACAGGGGCATTTTTCCGAGGCTGGCCAACCCCATGCCCGTGCCCATGCCCATGCCCGTGCCCACAGCCCCTGCCGGCGCTGGGGCTCTGAATCACTGTGACACCAACAGCTCTGTGCCCACTTGAGCACAGCAGCCTAGACAGAGGTTGGGAATTGCAGACAAAGGACTTTGGAAGGTGGAATGAAAGCTGCTGATGAACAAGGGCAGTTTGGAGCAGAGCAGGAGGGAGAGGAGCTGCCGAGTCTGCAGGCAGGGAGGTGTGAGGAGCTGCGGCGAGGAGAGCGGAGGTGGGAGGAGCGGCGAGGACCCAGGTTGGTGCACTGGGTGAGGTGCAGGGAGCTGAGCAGGGCTGGGGCTGGACAAACTCAGTCACGAGGGCTCTCAAACACGGTTAAATCAGAACTAGAAAAAGCTCTCTGTGGCCAGCCTGGGCTCCTGAAGAAAGGCCTGTCTACCTGAAGAACTGCACAGAACTCGACAGCTGCTGTCTCACCTTCAGCCTTCCTCTTCTCTGCTTCTACTCTTTGCTGAAAAAAATGCACTTTATATCGACTTTCTAGACACTGACACTTCCAGTTTCTGTGACTATTTCTGCCACAGTACACAGGCCTGGAGGCAAAGGTGGAAAAAAGGGCTTTGGCTAAAGGCCGGATAACGAGTGTGCAGAGTCAGCTTGATCTGAACACTAACAGGTGCCTGGCAGCCACTAATAAAAAGGATATTGCAGAAACAAATTCTTTTTACATGTGTTCCCAATAAGAAAAAAATGCCTATAAAAGACAAAACCAAATTATTTGTTCCTTAACATGAAGACTAGGACTAACGGATCCTGGAATCGGTCCTGCAAACATCCACGGCATCCAATGGAAGGGCTTGGGGTGCCCAGTCCTTGGTGCCATGGCCCAGCTGACACGGTGGCTGACCAACGGCTGGACCTGATGACCTTGGAGGTCTTTTCCAACCTTAAGGCTTCTGAGATTCTGTGAAAAGTGGGATAATTTGTGGCACAATCAAAATGGAAGCAGAGGTGAGCCCTGAGGAACTGGTTGCCACAAGCCTGCTCACACTTCTAGTATGAAGATAGTTGATTTATGATGTGTCAAAACCAAAAGGAATCACTGGGGTGATTCCTTCTTGTATCAATGCTTTTGTGATTTATTTAAGCTTGAGAACAGGCAGACCCATGGCTATGGCACACGTCCAGCTGCCTTATAAACTGTCTTCTGAGGGATCTCCGGTGACCATGTTTTAATCAAAGGTACAGACGATTCTTTGCTTTGCACTTGAGCTGATACTGCCTGGTTATACTTCAGCTCCCACAGAGCCAGCACCCCTTTGCGACCAGCAGAAACCACGACATGAACTTGACTTTCCTGATCCCTCCGAGAGGCTCTGCCCTTCCATGGCACCCCGTGAGCCAGGGACTGGGGCAAAGTGCTGCTTCTGAGGACTAAATGGTGGCTTGTCTTTGTCAAATAGCCCTCCCTCTCCTCCAGTGACCCCAGCTTGCACAAATGTCAGCAGAAAGAGCTTGGTTCAGCGAGGGCTGCATGAGGAAGGCACGAGACAGGAAACCCTGAGGGCCAGAACTAAGAACAATGTTCTTCAGACCTGAGGAGTCACCATCTTCCCAGAAACACTGGGAATATGCCCCAGTTCTTCTGCATGTGATACTGAACCAGAGTCAGTTCTTGAGGTACAACCTAGTCCCTTGTAAAATGGCTACTGACAAGCCCAAAAACCACACAGTCCTTACTCACATCAGTTTTCCATCATCTCTGTTTTCCAGAATGATTTGCCCTAATCACAACTAGAGAGAAATCTCAGAGATCCAATCCCACACATGTCCCTGGTACCCAGTGTCCCTGCAAATAACACCCAGGGACACGGATGCAATTCAACCAACATTGTTTACAGGAAGAACTGCAAAACTACAATAACTTCACACAAAACAGATTTACTGAGTTCCATGTAAGTTTTCTACACAAACCAGCTAACCTTAAATTGAAAAATCACAAACTTTACAAATTTATTGCACAAAGACAAATATCTGTATAAAAATAGGATGAATAAACAAAAACAACAGTGAAAGAAAACGAATGAGACAAAAGCCAAGACAACAATAAATTCTTTTACACAGAGTGAATGGGAGCATTTTATCAAAGTGAATGGAATCCATGCTTTGGATAATGCACCATTATCAATGTGATTTACTATGACAAGATCAGTGATCTAATGGATGGGATGTTCAGTAAGATTCTAGCAAAACCATGGATGCTGGGTTGGAAAATGGATGAGATGCACGGGGTTTTACATTTATAAGCAGCAAACATCCGAGCAGGTCCTACCTTCCACTGCCCTTTTGAAGAAGACTTTGCAGCTGCCACACGTCAGGACACCATAGTGGCACCCGGAGGCCTCGTCGGAGCACACCAGGCAGAGCTTGGGAGGTGGTCCCGTAGTTGCTGAGGTTGTGGATGGAGAAGAGCTTACATCTGACCTCATTCCAGGGCTGAAACAAAGCAGAGAAATACCTTTAATTGGGACAGAGGTTCGTACCTGCCAGGAACAGCTTGTCCCCACCCTCGGTGCGGCAGTTCTGCACACCAGAAACAGTTAAACATGGACTTCTGTAAAACCCAAGTCAAGCTGTATGGATTTTTCACGGCCTATTTGGCTGCTGCAAGATTCCTTCCCTTACACGTTTCTGAAGCCAAGTTTCTTGCACAATTATCGCAGCCTTTAAAATTGACTCTTAAAACATGTTCTTACTCCATATTGTTTCCATTACTGCCACATTCCCTGCAGTCTGCACAAGGGCTCCCTTCCCAGCACCACCGCTGGCTTTCCTACTGGGATACTGTTATGCAAGAAGCTGTGCAAATTGGGCTATATAGTAACAAATACTCGCAGTAACAAGTGATCATTTCACCCCAGCAGTTTAGGAGAAGAGTGAGAAATATTTCTGGTTTAGGATCTGGATGTAAACACCCAGCCCAGCTACAAACGAAGGGTTGCTTTGTTAAGAAAAAAACCAAATCCCTCTGAGAACAACAAACAATCCATCCTAATCACCTTGGAGCTGCTCCTAATCCTCAGGGCTGACCCAGCAGTGCTGGGCCAGAGCTCAGGGGCTGATCCTACAGAGCTGCAGCCCCAACCATGGCACAGCCCCACAGCCCTGGAAAGGCCCAGCTCGTTGAGTTCATCCCCCTCCACGTGTGGAAGAACCTCCTTCCACGGTGGGTGGCAGAGATTGGAACTGCTGCCCAGGAGGTCATGGAGTCTCCCTCTCTGGACACATCCCAAACCCACCCGGACACGTTCCTGGGCCCCCTGCTCTGGGTGACCCTGCCTTGGCAGGGGGGTTTGGGATTGGATGTTCTCCAGAGGTCCCTTCCAACCCCAGCTATTCTGTGATTTCCAGCTAAATCTGAAACTCCTAAAATATGATTTCTATCCTGCCTGCTTCACTTGAAACTGATTTTCACAGAAAATCCTGCTCACCAGGGATCCAGCCACTCTCCAGATGAAGCTAGAAAAATGACACTTTTATTTAAGGTTTTGGTGCCTCTCCTTGGAAACTCTCCAGACCATCCACGTTCCCTGATGTGGGCTTAACATTTGTACGTGGGATGGCTTTTGCATGGAAAATTCCTTTTCCTCTCCTCAAGGAAGTCTGATCAGATTTGGTGACACACTTAAAAAAACCCCACAGCTCCAACACGCTCACGCAAACCTTAAAATTCCATCCCAAATTAAGACATGCCAACACCTGGGAGCTCTGCTCTTGCACAGGTCTGTATGTCCCATCCCCAGAGAGCACCTGAGCAATGGCCCATCCATGAGCCAAAGGACTTGGCCAGTGTGTTTGTTCCTTCCTATAGGGATTGAGGCAATCAAAAGACAAGGAGCGGGATCCTCCCACTCAAATATGGAAGGGTCAAAGTCAAACCAGAATAAATGCGTCCACAAAGTTCTCACTTCCAACAAAAATGGAATCAGAAGGCAGAGAGAAGTGAAAATTACTTGTGTTGGGGGGAAAAATGAGACAGCACAGCCAGGCAAAGACCTAAGGGAGGTGTAGACCCCCCAAAACTGGTGTCTGAGCTGGAGAGAGGCTGAGCCGTGTCTCAGAGCAGAGGGGAAAACACCCAGCAGGAACACTGCAACACCTTCAACGTGCTGGAAGAGCAGCGGGAAGAGGACAGCAGAATAAGACCAGAACAAGGGTGGTGCAGAACCCTCAGCAGGAAAGGCTGGCAGCAGGAATGGAGGAGAATGAGTCAAACTTGAGGAAAAAGGGAAGAAAAAGGCCCCTCTCTTCCCAAAGGGAAGAATGCTTCTTTCCAGAACTTGGAAAAGAACTCAAATCTGTCACTTCGCTCCTCTGTGTTCAGCAAGTATCTGTGGAATGCTGCAACACGTCTCCTCCACGGCTCTGCCACGAGGCTGCCAGCCCCCACAGCGTGTCTGTCAGCTGGAGCAGCGCGCACTCATGGACTGCATCGCTGTTCGTCAGCCACGGCACGGCTTTTCCAATTAATTTGTCTTCTTTTAAAGAGCAGCGAGCTTTAATAAACCCCTCTGGTTGCACAAGCCAGCCCTCAGCATCCAAGCCATGGCAGATGTAATTCAAGCCAGTCCCACCTATTTGATGTCCGCAGGAACACGCATCTTTAATTACAGGCTCATCCTGCGTTCTGCCCAGCCTTCCTCAAGCGCACAGACCTCTAGGAACAGCTCTGGAGGGTGCAGGGCCATTGCACAGCGCCAGCCCTCTGGGCATGGCCCTGGCCACAGCTGCGGGGCTGCAGGAGCACGCAGCTCACAGGAAGATGAGGATTCACATCCATTTCTGTTGTGCCAGCTCTGGCCAGGTTCTGCTGCTCCATGGAGATTTCAGAAGGAGCCCCGAGACCAGAGGAGAACCTCAGGCTTGAGAGGCGTCCTTGGTTCTTTGCGCTCTCACAGCTTTCCTGTGTAATCATCAGACAAGTAATTCTGACCTCAAAGCTTTGCTTCCTTTCATGTGATACACACATTGCTTTCTTCTTGGTTTGTTTTTTTTTTTTCTCTCCTCAGTTTACTTATACACTTAGAAAAAGAAATTTGTTTCTCTACTTTTCGACAGCCCTATGCAAAAAACCCCGATTAAAAAAACCCCAACACTTACCTCAAAACCAAGCAATACCCCTTCTACAAGCAGCAGTCACTGTCTGGCTCTAAGCTGCCCTATTTTCTCTAAATGTTCAGGCCCAGTAGCTCCTTTTCTTAGACTAAATATCTCAGATTAAACACTGAAGTACAGGCTGAGAGCTATGAGTTTAAACAAGGAATATATAACTTGAGAACTTTGCTTCACTAAAATTATTAAAACCAGAAAAAGATGGAAACATCTCTCTATGTATAGTTTTGAAGACAGCTAATTTAGATACAAAAGTAAAACTCTTTATACCTCTCAAATTTCTGACAAAAGCGTTTTTAAGGAAACATTCATCAGCTGTCAGGGAAACCACGACAGTACCAAACATATTCCACTGAAACTTTTCAGTCACCTTTAATTTTTAAACAGGGCTCATTTTCTGTACCAGCACCACAGAAAATGTAATATGAGAAAGAAAACAGATGATATGACTTAGAAAACTAAAAATAAATGATTACATTGATTAATAAAGCAGTAGCCAGCAATCTAATCCGGGCTGCAGGCATATCTTCCCAGCCTGGCTGTATCAGATAAGGGCAATATTTACTAACCGTGTGGAGAGCTGCCAGACAGCCCCGCTTGTAAAACACCACCAGGAGGGACTGCAGGGCAGCAGGGCTCCTGCAGGAGCCACAGCTAACCCGGCTGACATTTCAGATAGAACTCTCATCTATAAAGTTATACACAGTAAAAGGCAAACGACCACTTCCTAAGGAAGCGGTAAGGCAGGGGAATTATACTCTGAGATAATATAACAACAGAATACCTTTCAGTATTTACAGAAATTGCTTTCAACTCAACAAAACCCTAATAAACTATGAGTCTTATCTAGATAAAAGGAAAAAATCAAGCAGCATAGATGAGAGAGGAAAAATCCTCTCAATTTTCAGGTTCCAAATCTGCAAAAACTTTGATTAAATTTCATTTTGGGAGGCAAGGTATTGGTATGGGGTACTAAACTCAGTACATTCCCATGTATTTTTCAGAAACTATTCATATATAATCCGATTTTATTTATTTGCATGCATGTGTTTATTATTTCCAGCCAAGGGAACATACTGGGGCAAAACAAGAAGCCTTAATGAAGGAGGTGAAGTGGGAAATTTTAATGAAGGGGGCAAAATGGAAAGGCTTCATGAAGATGCTGCCCCAGCAATGAGCTCTGCAGAAATCAAGCTGTTTAACTAAAGCCATTTCAGTGTTAATCATTCACCAGAGACTTCAACCCCGGCTCAAGGGTCACCTGCAGCATGGCCGGGGGGGGCAACGCCTCTGGGAAAGGCTCCTGCCTCGGGGGCCGGGGGGATGATGGTCACAGCCCAGCCTGGACAGCAGGGACACACGGACAGGGACACACGGAGAGGGACACACGGACCGGGAGACATGGACAGGGAGACACGGATAGGGAGACACGGGGAGGCACGGACA